>JARJEB010023217.1:0-10157 GCA_030264535.1 Liometoxenus newtonarum
ATACATTGATTAAATAAGTAAAATAAACTCGTAATTCGCAAACTGGAAATCTAATAAAATTTAAATTATACCATGTTCTTACCAGTTTTCAACGGCTTATAGCTACTGCGCAAGACGAACGACTTCCAACCTAGTCTCGACTGGGATGAAATTTTGTTGTCCGGACGTTAAACAGAACGCCTGGGGCGTTTCACCGAGCGTGTTTGTGCTCGATATTTTAACGACCTGTACAACGTCCTGGCGCGCCCTGCGCTAAATCGGAACGGGCCCCTGTAAATAGTTAAGCAGTACGTACGATACGGAGGAGTACAACGCATGCGCCTACAGGGGAAGTTCTAATGAATAGTTCTAATGAATAGAGCTAGTTCCATTGAATAGAGCTAATTTTCGCCTATTTCACAAGTTTTGGAACGTACAATCGCGCGCTCTGCCCTGAAAAGTCAAATGCAGAGATTGTATGCTTTTGGTTGGATATAAACTCTGGTCGAATGTACCCTCGCGCTCGCTCTGTCGTCCAGTTCACCACACCGTATATTAGAGGCGGAACATCTGAGGTGAGTTCCCCTGCAGTTCCTTAAAGTCCCTAGATGTCCTAGATATATAAAGTACGGCCATTTACCGCCATAATTAGCTCCAATATTTTGCGGGAAATTTAAAATCGCCTGATCATGCCATTATGTCCTCCATTTTCACTCCAGTTTTCTCCTTCTGTCTCATGCAAATGCATGGCAAATACATGATACCATTCATTGCGGTACGTTGTATATCTAGGGACTTTACAGTTCCAAAATCAGTCATGTCATCACGCGGTCAGCCCTTGCAAGGTTGAATACCTGTGTGCATCAGTAGATGGCGCATCATGGTGGAAACGTTCTCGACGAAAGAGCTCAGTCTGTTGACACCCAGCTAGACAAAAATGGACCACTGTAAAAGTCGATAAAATCCGAATGACCACCGTTGTAAATTTAAATTTTTGCAAAATTAGCCACCCTCATGGCCTCATAACAAAATTACAAATTGCTCAACTTTTTATACTTCATACTAAATACTTACTTCTTGGGCGCGTTTTGTTGGTTATGTCCAAGAAGTGGAAGGAAGATTGTGGAATTGGAAGAGTAAAAAAAACTCAAAGCTGCAGAAATCAGTTTGGAGTGGAGCGGGGGAAGTTGGTTGTTGTTCTGCCACCTAGAATTATGTATACATTAACTATTAATAACCATAAATAACGCTAATGAATTATAATTCGACATGAATACATCACAACGCTGATTATTTTTAATGTATTTGCAACAATGTCATCAATAATTGTTGACATTTGTGTTTAGGAGCGCAATTAAAACATGCTATGTTTGGCGCTACTGTACAGTATATTGTAGATTGGGTGTGATATGTTTGTAAGAGAGTTGGCAACACTGTGTGCAGAACAGTGCAGTCGTAGAGTAGCAAGCAGAACCGACAGCTGATCGTATCGTGTACGTAACCAGCCGCACTCGAAAATAAACTTATATTGTTTATTCCCTTCAGTACAAGACTGTCAATATTTTGTTATTGTTGCAACCTATCTTTCTCACTTATCGCCAAGCATCCACCGTCTGCAACAACAATAATGTCAAAATAATATATGGTAAATCAGCAAAAACCTTCCCCCATTCTTTAATCTTCCGTCAAATTATCTTATAAATTACGATTTATAGCACTTTGAAAACGTAAAACTTTACACGGATTCATATGGAAGTTATGGACTTTTACTTCACTCTCCACCATTTGCTAAAAAGACAGCGCCATCTAGATTTAATTTTAAATCCCAATTCATGACTCCATGAGATTCTCAACACCGCTTAAAGCACAGTAACACAAGTAGCACTCTCTCTGAACTGGATTCCAAACCTATTCACAACAACATCGACAGCGCAGTCATCCAGGAGCGCGTTCCGATTTGGGAGACTTGGTTGGATCGTTGGTGAAGTGAGGATAAGTAAATTCACTCTCCATTCATGAACGGTCAGAATATATATGTCTATCCGATTCAAAATTGTTAAAAAGGTAGAAAATTCTTTTGAATATTCATCGGAAAACTCACACATTAAGTAAATAAGTGAAATAAATTCGTAATTCGCAAAGTAGAAATCTAATAAAATTTAAATTATACCATGTTCTTACCAGTTTTCCACGGCTTATAGCTACTGCGCAAGACGAGTGACTTTCAACCTAGTCTCGACTGGGATGAAATTTTATCGTTCGGACGTTAAATATGAACGCCTGGGACGTTTCACCCAGCGTGTTCGTCCTCGATATCGAAACGACTTGGACGACGCCCGGGCGCGATCCGCCGCTAAATCGGAACGACCCCCAGGTGCATCTTGCATGAAATTTGGCGAGTCGAGTATGAGAATGTGTGCATGTGTAAAGAAGGAAGGTAAGCTTTGGGAAGTGAGACCTGCAGACTGCATCCCATAGACTGCATCCTGCATCTGAGCTGTGCGAGTGCGACCCTCTGGTTGCTGATGGACTACGATTGCAGGATGGATTCATTATAAATGGTAAGTAAATTATATAAACACAGATTGCGGTTAGTACAGTTAGTAATAGTGAAAACTACCTAGTGTAATGAAAGTATTAATATTTCTTTCTTCAGTTACTTGTTGCATTTTTGCAGGCGTTTATTCCACGAAAACAGGACTATCAGTAGCCAATTTGCATTCTTAGCAAGATGGATCTAGCTGAAACAATGAAGAACGTTCTAGCCAAAGGCATACAGCAAACATCAGTCAATGAGCTTCCATCTACAGCTGGCATGGGTTTTCCAGGACAGAGTTATGTCACTGAAAAGATTTACATGCTATTACAACTGTATCTGCAGAATAAAGGCTGGAATCCTTCTGTTGAACTACTGCAATGTTTCACTGAACTGAAAGAATCTTCAATGCTGCCCAGTGCTGCATATTTACAGTTAGTATCTCATCTTCCTTTACTAATTTTTATCATAACCAATTAGCAACATAATAAATGATTATACTCTGAGATTTGAATGCTTGAGAGCCAAAAATATGGCTTTCGCTTAATGATTTTAATAAGCTTTGATCTTATATGATAACCAATTCAAATTTTCAACGTTAAAATGTAAAAGATTTTGCAATTTATTAATGATTGTATATGAATTTTCAGAATGATGGCAAGTAGAGTAGCTTTAGATTCACAAGGTCGACTAATTTTACGAGAAAATGGTAAAATAATATTGCCATTTGAACATTTTGCTAATGCAGTCATGTTGAAACACATGAATGGCCCCCATGGACTACATTTGGGTGTTGAAGCAACGGTGAGAGCAGTTATGGATTCATACACCATTGGCAGAGAACAATTTGGCATGGAAAAAGAATTCATAATCGAAGTAGTACAAAATTGCCCAAATCCAGCATGTAGATTCTATAAAAATCAAATGGAACTCACACAAAAAACATTTCAACATTTGGCAGCTGGAAATCCAACTTTTATGCCTGAATCGCCAAGTAACAATTCGGATATTCGAAATCCAAATTTCAATTCTGATTTTCCAATGCCAATTCCTCCCAATCTAAATTCACATATTGGTATGAATGCTGTCGACTTAACTGGTCAAAGCAACATGGAAAATGCTGCGAAATCTCAGCCTATGATGGAAACCAGACCTAAATCAGTAGCGCCCAGTCAACAACACATACAAGCTGCACTGATGCAACAACAACAGCAACAAAGTCGTGCTATGGTTCAACAAAATATGGAAAAACTGAATGCAAATCTTCAAAAGCAACGAGAACAATTGTTACAACAACAGCAGCAACAACAACAACAGCAGCAGCAGCAGCAGCAACAACAACAGCAGCAGCAACAACAATTGGAAAATTTGGCCAAAACTCAAAAGCATTTTGAAATGCCATTGGAACATAAACTTACTGACTTTTTAAGAGCTAATATTGATAGTTTAGAAGGACTTTCTTCTTCGAACAAAGACTTATTGGCTTTACACAATGGTGCATGGGCTAATAATTCAAATAATGAAGATAAAAGGGCCAATGATGGAGGACAAGAAAAAATTGTACGCGCATTTGCTGAAGTTATGAAAAATATGGCTCGAATGAAGACTTATGTTAGACCAGCTATGTGTAAGCCTTATGGAAAGCAATCGGAAGCATTACAAAAAAGTAAGACACCTTTTCCGCTTAATATATTTTTGTTTGAAGGTAAACGTTTTCATTGAAAAAATTTGGTTTCCTTTCTAGCGTTGATGGATACTATACAATTGATTCAATCATTAAGAAGTTTTTTGCCACCACCTCACATTCAAGTGAGTTCTTGGAAGAATGAAGACAAACATCGTTATGAAGAAACATAGACATAATGCCTGTCTAGAGATTACATCAACAATAAATAGTAAGTCATGAAAGAAAATCTCGAAAAGTCGAAAGCAATTTAAATTATAAATAATTAATATCCTTGTAAAGGATATAAAAAATGAATCGGTATTTGTTTGTTTTATGATTATGTGATACATTTCGTACTTATACGAATAAGAAGTTTTTAATTTATTATTTAACAACAATTATATGAAGCGAACACAGACCTTAGTGGTGAGAAATGTATTCCTATTAGTTTAATTCATTAATAACCATTAGGACACCAATAATAGTAGTTCAATACTGATTGATTATTTAAAGAAAAGTATGATAATTAGAAGGCCACAGGCGCATTACGCTGAATTTTTAATATTGGAATTTATGAATGTGCAATATTGAATTATGTTCAAAATTTGTTATCGCATCTAGTCATGTCTAAATTATAAAAATTTACTAAATAGTAAAAAGAGACAAGGAAGATTTGAAGGAAGGTGAAACAAAAATAAAAACCCAAAATTAACTGTGATATTTCGAATTGAATTGAAATTCTTTCAAAGAATAATTGGCAATCTATGTGGATAGTATTTCAAAATATGAATTTGAAGTTAGTTAAAATTATTGATTTACTAATTATCGAACTAGATGTTTCAGAAAAAAAAAGAACTGACCACTCGATGATTAATAGCGTTTTCGGACTACTGCACCCAGTGCATGCAACCCACTTTTCTAGTTTTGTTCTAAAACTCAGTTTTTTTTTTCAAAATAATCCGAAAATGATCTTTGAAAACTGCAACTGGTGCAACGAACACTTGACACTGTGCACTCAAAGTATAGCCCGAACACGCTCAAAATTATCAGTGCATGCAAATGGGCACTGAGTGCAATAGTCCGAAAATTCTATAAGTTGTTTAGCATTCGGCGTAAATAGTAATTTTTTCATATTTTACTTTTAAAGATTATGGTCAGCTCTTTACTGAAACAGTAAAGTTAGTAACTTGCCGAACCCATTCCAGTATTGATTTTTCTTTAATGATAATAAGGAGCTCGCTCTCTAAATGAATAATATTACAAACATATCAACTGACTTTTTCAATAAATAAGCCAAGGGGTATGTTAACATAATATGCGCCCAATAATTAAACTTTTTCTCTTTTCTATAATTACTAATTACTATGATATATTATGTTTTATAATATTCAGTGATGGCAAGCCGCTTTGCACCGGTTTCCACCCTGAGGGTGCAATCAGATTTCCGCCATTACCTTAAAATTTAAAATTATTTAAATCTTATGAATCTTATTGGCCATCCAACGAGTGCATACATCATTGCGCGCGGTGAATTGCATCCGATGTGCCACTGCAAACTACTCAGAGTAGTTCCGACTTGCTCAAAGTAGTTGCAAACTGCTCAGAGTAGTTAGAGTGACATATCGAACGCATCCGGTGCTTTGGCTGTATAAACGTGTGCACCCGGTGCAAATGTCATCACTAATAATATTTGAGTGAAGACTGCTTATAGAACAACAAAATGTACTAACAGAAATAGTAATAAGGACTTTTTCTATGACTACAAACAATATAATCATATAATTACTGCTACTATCTAACTAAACATATACAAGTTTTAATTATTATTCAAATATGATTAATGAATCAATGGCTATAAAGGAACCTGTATTAACTCACGCCACACAGAGATTACTAATTTATAAGTTAACACATAATAAATACAAATAACTATGTTCTCATTAAGCTACGATAATGAAACAAATAAAACAACGCTGAAAGCGTCAGTAACATGCATAAATACTAATAATCTACTAAATACTAATAATAATACACAATTTTGTTTTGTTTTTTTTTCTAATTGAATATAGTTCTTTTGTTTTGTGATTATTATATTTACGTTATTGTTAATGTAGATGTAGTGAAATTTTGGAGACACTGCGTTTTAATTTAAGAGTACGAATTCAAAATTGGTTATTTTTTGTGATTACAATAAGGTTGCAAATATTTTTGTGCAATCATATAATTTATTAGTTTATATATTGGTATTCTATTGATAATGTAAAGCAAATAAACTTTGTAATTGCCACAGAATGATAAATTCAATTTTCAAATAATTCCACTTTGAATGACTCATGTCTTTGGCCATTGGAAAATTTTCAAATATAATTCATGACATTCATATACACACACATCGAAACTAATGAAATTCCTTCCATCCAGCAGTATAACCAGAGAAGCCAAATTTATATTGCGTTGCACAAGTAAATATCAGAAACGAAGGGACATTCAGTACATTTATTATCGAGCACAAATATTCATTAGAGTAGACAGTAGAGTAACCCTAGGTTTAGCTTAGGGCTTGAGACTACACGGAATTTCCTAGCAACAGATATAAACGCATTAGGATCTGAAAGGTGAAGCATTGAGCAGAAGAATGGAGGACACATTGCGAGGGTGCATTTTTTGCGGAATGCAATATCAGCGTGATCGTGATGTATTATGTTATTCCATCCCTGTCGTGTGTCGTCGTGCGTTCTAAATGCACAAGCACGCTCAACATGCGTATATACAACTTGTTAAATGAAACCTGGAAAAGAGAGTGAACAAGCATGCAAGTTGCAAACGCACCCACCCATTTAATAAAAGTCAGTAATGAATCGACTGGCTCGTTAATTTGATTTGATTGCTGTCGCATAGCTGCCTAGCAGCACTTCCCTTTAGTGCCCTGGCCAAAATTTACAATTACATTAATACATCATAATAAATGTCAGAATTGTGCTGCACTGCTACTGCTTGATGAAGAATTTTGTAGACCAGACTTGCATGTGGATACGAATACTTTTTTTTTAAGAAAACCTTGAACACTTGTTCGTATGTGAGTCTTCACATAAGTACACCTAAGTTACTAAGTAATTAATGAATAATAAGTCTTGTCTAGTCTTGAAAAATCGAGAAATGTCTCGCTCGATAGATTAATTCTTGAAAATCAAGAATCTCGTGAAATCTCGTGTAAACACATAAATGCTTCGATTAAGATTCGACTGCAAAGCAGGACTTTAACATAATCTTGTGCATACATGAGAACAAAAAATCAGCCAAGATAGGGTTTCACGAGACAAGAATTCTTTTCTTGAATTAAATGTTCTTGTCTAGTCTTCAAAAATCGAGAAAACCATAGCCAAGTGTAACTTGTAAACACATAAATGCGTTTTTCAATTAAGATTGGACTGGAAAGCAGGAAGGACTTTAACATAAAGTCAAAAGGAACAAACATGGGTGCAGTTTCCGCCTGTGACAGAACGGCTCTGACTGATAACTGATAAGAAAAGCGAACACAAATTTATATTAACAATGCATCTGATCTATACCTATGTAGGTACATACATATACATTCCTTATAACTTTTATTTCTTGCTTTTCTTTTAAGAATAGATACGTGAAAAACATTTAGAAAGAATTAGAAAGTAACTTTTATAACGGATATTGTTAACGTTGGTATCTTATTTTTTCTTATTGTCGTTGGACTATTATGGAACTTCATTGCAAGCATGAGAATGATGTTCGTATTCGCTCGCAAACTTATAAATGTGGGAGTATTTTGGTTCGTGTCGTGCGGTTGTTTCAGTTGAAATGTTCAAAGTAACGCAAGAAAGAGTGAAAGTCGAAATTACTCAAGTTATGAAGTGCTGCACAGTGCACACAGCATGATTCGGCCATTATACATTGGTATTAAGTATTTTTGTTAGAAAATATAACAAATCAACTGATTGCTTGCTGCACGATTCGTCATAAATGTTTACGTATATAATGAACAGATGGTATGATATAAAATGTGCTCTGCTCAACAGAACAATATGGCATGGATTGGATAATTTTATTCGTTGTAGAAATGTTTATACAATATTCACCTTTATATACTCTTTGATAGTAGATTATTTCGTGTTGTTTTGTTGAACTATATATAATTAGAAGTTGAAATCGACATGACTGAAAGGAGGACGTCGTTAATTATAAAGGAAGCGGTCAATCGTCGCGTCTCAGTCGTATTCATCGTGTACATTTTAGTAAAGTACCAACATTGTCATCCGGGATTGCGCTAATCAAATTGACCAGAGACCAGATGTGCGTATGGATACTCATACACGTCGTCATCATGACCACAGTCCACAACACGTTTTTAATTAGTCAGAATTTTAATATCTTGTGGTCACGTAACGTGGACAAAAACCACTTTGTTTAATTCAATTTTGACCTCATGCTTTGTTTTTTAATATTTTATCAAAAGTAACTATAAAGTAGTCACATTTATCAATTATCTTTTGCACACCCACTATGTTATGAACATTTTATGCAACAGAATTTGTGCTAGCGCAGTTGCATAAGGGATTCTCTAACATAATTATCATATAAAACTCTTACGTTATATCCATAACGTAACACTTTAATCCATCTCCTTCTTTCTCGTTCTATGTTCTATGATTTTACTGACAATTGTTGTTTGGGTTGCATATGCATAATCTTGCGTTTGACGTTTGATTCAACGGTCTACTTGTTCACAAGCAACAGAACGGATTTCGTGAATAATTTCAGGATTTAAATTGGTACTGTCTGATGTGTCTAAAATATAATTGTGGCTGCCTGCAAAAAATAGTGTTCGCAACTTTGAGATTGTTTGACGAGTAACCTTAACCTCCCGCTCGTGTGACTTATTGCGTTTGACACGTTCGACATTCAATGTTCGACAGTTTTACGCCTGCCTCTGCGTTCGGCTTGTTACAAGCACTGATTTTGTTTGTTTAGTGACTGAGTCACTGTGACCTAAGTTCTAAAACTAAAACGTACCTACTCGATCAGTGATTGGATCACAACCCGATCACTTCAAAAATGAGCCTTCGTCAAAAGGTGAATCACTTACCTACGGATCACTTGAATTTTTTGGTTATGTTCAATTATTAATAACGGTCTGGAAAACAGACAGTGATATAAAT
This sequence comes from Liometoxenus newtonarum, assembly GCA_030264535.1. Taxonomy (NCBI): domain Eukaryota; kingdom Metazoa; phylum Arthropoda; class Insecta; order Coleoptera; family Staphylinidae; genus Liometoxenus; species Liometoxenus newtonarum. Next base: position 9,371 of record JARJEB010023217.1, read on the forward strand.
ATTCATGTGGCAAAGGGCAACCCCACAAAATGTTGTTCTCCTGTACCAGGGGTCGGCAGACTTTCCAGTGAGAAGAGCCAAATTATGAAAAAAACATGATAACGAAGATATCAGAGAGACAATTTTCATTTAAAACTTAGTTAAAACAGTAACCTTTCATCGATTTTGAAGGCTTTGTTATGTCCGAGTTGATGTCTGAAGAGCCGCAAATGCGTATGCAAAGAGCCGCATGCGGCTCCCGAGCCGCGGTCTGCCGACCCGTCTCCTATACCTATAGATTGAGAAAAAAATAAACATTTGTTTTCACTAGAACATTGACGAATAAAATAGAACTAGACTAGTGCGGATCACCTCAAATTCGTTCGAAAACCTCAGTGATCTTTAGAAATCGAGTAGTAATCTGGCACCTGACTCCTAGTAATCCGATCAGTTTTCATAAATGCCGAGATTGTGAAAAATTAGGTTCGCAACTCTTTGCGTTAAGAAGGGTCACTTATTTGCATCTTAACGTCTTAATTTGTTACAATTTCTAATAAATTATTATTATTAAATCGTGTAATGTAAATCAGTTTAAATCAGTTTAAATTATTATTTTCTACACCTATTTAGTTAGATATATGGTCATTATTAGCATTTTTTGAGTGATTAATGGTCTCACTACCGTGAGATATGATTTCATATCTCACTGCAATTAAATAACATTGATCGCGTATCAAAGTTCAACAAGATTTAACGAATTTGAAGTGACCCATCGATTTGATCTAAAAACTAAAATCCCGAAGCAACC
>JARJEB010023223.1:0-12180 GCA_030264535.1 Liometoxenus newtonarum
TGTTAGTTTCGTTGCTTCATCGATTCTTGTTCTAAATGCGTTAACATTGTTCCACGTACACATGCGGGATGAGTGAGCGTGAGCACCCACAGAAATTTCAGTAAGTCGGCGCTCCTGTGTATACGTATAGGTACTTTGGGTGCATTTTCACTGTCGTGTCGTAAGTTCAAACCAGCAATAATTGCCGAGGTCAAGAGGGCTTCCATCGTCGGTTTTACACCGAACCGATGCTTATAATAAAGGCACGTCAAGTCCAACAGACGCAAAACGAACATTTATTTCTTTACTCGCCTCCTGTAATTATAATTTTAAACAAAAGCTATGAAACTGGATCGTAACGAAAAATCCTAGAACTAAAAATTTCACAAAAAATAACAAAAAAAACATTTAATTATCTAATGTACAATTTAAACTACTTTTGGAAATCGTGAGTTATTTTAATTACGAAATGCTTAATCTCACGGTGGCAATTTTTTCTTTCATATTTTTCATTAATATTTTTATTTTACAAAAAAAGTTTTCTCTTTAGACGGGGATCGAACCCGTACCTCTGCATTTCTAGTGCGGTGTTCTACCAATTAGACCACGAGGGAGCCGTAGACCACGAGGGAGCCGTTACCAAACTGTAGAAACAACTGGTCTAACTGGTAACACTCCACACTAGAAATGAGAGAGAAAACGTTTCTTGTAAGAATTGACTATAAATAGGTATTTCGTAATTTAAATTACCTTTCTAAGAAAATTACTTAATTAAGTAACAAAATTAATCTCACGGTGGCAATTTTTTCTTTCATATTTTTCATTAATATTTTAATTTTAGAAGAAAAGTTTTTTCTCTCGACGGGGATCGAACCCGTACCTCTGCATTTCTAGTGCGGTGTTCTACCAATTAGACCACGAGGGAGCCGTTACCAAACTGTAGAAACAACTGGTCTAATTGGTACAACTCCGCACTAGATATGCAGAGGTACGGGTTCGATCCCCGCCGAGAGAGAAAACTTTTCTTGTCGTAATTTAAATTATCTTTCTAAGAAAATTACTTAATTAAGTAACAAAAATAAGTCAGTGACTGATTATTTTTATAAGTAAGTAAACTTATCGTAAAATAGTTAGAGCACAAAATTTACGAATAAGTTTTAAGCATGAAGTAATATCGTAAAAACAATGTGACTAATTATGGGTTAATTATTGGTTAAGTCAGTTAAGTGTCAGTAATTGAATCCAAACCGTTACAGATTGTGTTATTAAATTTGAATTACTATTTAAGTCTATACTTTTTTGTGCGTGATTTCTCATTAAATTTTACGTAATTTAGAAATCTAGACTAATCCCAATTACACTTTTTTTTTTGATTAATTGAATTTTGTGGACCAATAATTTATTGTTTAGAGTTTTAGACTTTGCGGAACTATCCAGCACCGCAACAAGAAAAAGAATTTAATCAAGAAAACAAATTCCATCAAATGTAGAAAGAAGAACGATTACTTACTTTTTCTATGTATACTGAGTGTATCGAAATGGTTCATGTTCACATACCTAAAGGAAAATAATTCAATGTGAAAAAAAACATCTTAAAAAGCCAGTATTCTCAGCATACCAAAAAGTTTTGTTCTATCGGCAGAATTTTTTTCTAAATGTGATTTAATTAGTTGATGAATCAGAAGATTGGCTGATTTACTTACAAGATTAAGTCGATAAATCAGATTAAAAATACGTACTTACAATATTATTTACTTAGGTACATTTATTTAACTTTAAAAAAAACTATAATGCAACTTCCTGAAATCGAAACAATAAATTATGCAAGCGTCTTGTCTATTTTCGATGTTTCCACTTCATTTGCTCGTAATTGTGTTGCTTTATGCTCAAATCAGAAATGTCGGAATGAAAAGAATAAAGACAATGTCTAATTCTGACGCAATCAGAATTTAATTAGATTTTATAACAAGTACGAAAATTACTTTGGTTTAATTAGATTTAGATAACTTCACCGGTTTTTTTTTTCATCTTTCATGGTTTGGTTCATAAGAAATTTATGTAAGTACCTAAAGAGGTTTAAAATGAACTAGTTTTTGCGCGCATGCGCAACTACATACAATAAGCTTTCCCTGGCTGATTCGCGTGAAAACTTCTTTCATGTTTATATAATTTAATTTTAATTTCATTAGATTTCGTTCAACTCATTCTTTGGTTGACACTGTCACATTGTCCAATCAGAAGAATATTAGAGGAATTGATGATATCAAGAAAATTATACCAAATTTTAACAAAAATTAAATATCAAGAACCCAAAGAATTATCAAACGTAACTTTCCAAATTTTTATGTTTATACCTTCTGGGGACTCCGTCTACTCGTGGCGCCCCCACCAGTGGTAGTTTTGGAACTAGTGTTTCAGCGCCCTCTGGTGGCCAATAGTGAAATTTTCAAATCTACAAGCTAGTTACCCAAATGATATTCAAAAGTAGGAAAAAGGCACAGAACAAAACAATGCTCAAACGTAACTTTCCAAATTTTTATAAGTTTATACGTTCTGCGGGCTCCGCCTACTCGTGGCGCCCCCAGTGGTAGTTTCGGAACTAGTGTTTCTCTGGTGGCCAATAGTGAAATTTTCAAAACTAATAGGCAGCTACCCAAATGCTATTCAAAAGTAGGAAACTGTAAATTTAAAAAACAAGTAGAAAAACCAGGAAAGTAGGAAAATTTTCGCAAGTTTAACAAATTTCGTGTAATACTCAGAGTAAAGAGATGCGGTTGCTAATGCAAAGAAATAAAACAATAAAAATAACTTAGAAATAGAAAAAAAAAAATTGTGTTCAAATGCCAGCCGTACATTAGCCTCAAAACGCTCAAACTTAACGAAAAACACTGAAACAGAACAAACCATAAAAGCACAATGTGAAAAATGACGACGGTTAATCACGCGTAAATTGATAATGAGTTTGTTACGACGTGCTCCTTAAAGTTTTGGTAATTCAGAAAAAAAATAATAAAATAAAAAAGAAACAGTACCTATCTAATTGAAAAGTAGAGAAATACTTAAAAACATCTTGGTTTCTTCACAATAGGTAGAAATTCTTGTGTATATTTCCTAACAATTTATGGTCATTTTTTCACATTCCCAAAGCCAAAAAATTTCGTTTCGATCCGGTGAATTTCAAATTATTTCCAAATAAACAACCAATTTAATTCAATTCAAAAATATTTCACTCATTCAAATGAAAATTCATTTACTGACAAGTACATTCAAATTTAAAAGTTCCTCTTAATTATTAGGATATTTATTCTTGTTCTAAGAATTCGTCCTTTATTAAGTTAGTGGCCTTGCTGTGTTATAACACTTTTTGTTCATTAACTTATTTTTAATGGTTTTAGACTATTTATGTCTTAATTAAACGATATGAATATCTAACTTATTAAAGTAATTAATGTTCGTAAATAAGGTGACGCGCAAGAATATAAAAATTTAAAAGAATGCGAAACGAGTCCACATGTTGAATAAAATTTCGTCATGGATTTTACTTTACATGCAAGTGCCTAATTTTATTTTTATTTCTTCTTTTTCAAGAAAGCAACGTAACATTACGCGACAAGATGCGACGTCAACATGTGCGCATGACACACATTTTTGCATCATCCAAAGTGAAACGTCTCTTTATCAATTTAACCGTATAATTGCAAATGGAAACTTGTAAGAAAATAAGTAACCATATTTATTTTTAATAAATTGTGAAATTACTTGAAAACCTCAACTTGTCACTTGACAACTTAATTTGTATACCTACTTTTCGAACTCGAAGTTAATGAAGTCTTCATTTTTCATGCGCTTATTATTTTTTTAAGTTAACAGTCCCCAGTTATTGTCATATTTGGTATGTTTCGTTGGTCGATTATAATAATGAATTAATGCAATTTAAAAAGTCAATATCATATTTTTATAGATACTTACAGGTAGCACGCAATTTTGTTGTCTGAGCTAATGTTAAAATAACAAGTCGTGACCTTGTGCATGTTCAAGTGCTACCTGTGAAACTGGTACCTTTGATTTTAATGTTCGTTTTAATGTTTCAATTTCTTATTTTATTTACAACGATGAAGGTCAATAAATGAGCAAAAAGTTAAGATTACCTTCATGCTAATTGCTTGCGCTGAATGCAACGAAAACGCGGCCTTTTCTGCATCGACAAACAACGATGAACGAACTGACAAAAGTTTCAACGTGAAAAATTCGTGCAATTCATAATTTCACGCTATAAGTTTTAATTTAAAAAATTAAATGTAAGCACAAAAATATTTAGCAATTAATTCTTGTGCTATAGTTAATTTTTTTTGCGAATATATTTTTCATCATTTGGTACCTTTTTTACCGACTTTTTGTAGATTTATTTTATATAATTCCTTACCTTTGTTGAAGTATTTTGTATCCAATTCCAGTTTAATAAATACTGACATTTCATAGAATTTTCCAGATAAATTGGGATGATTAAAAACGATTCAAAGGTCGTCATGGTCACTCACCTGTAACAAGAAAGTAATTATATTAATAATAATAATATTGAAAATTCAATAGAAAACAACTCACAAGAATCACACACAAGGGTACCATCATATACACAGTCCTTCTAAGCAAACAAGAGACTTGGGGGCGTGTTCAGCGGAGAAAGTAAACAAATTTCCTTCATTTAGTTTAGTTTAATCATCTCAAATTATCTGGTGTTGGCTACAAAATACTGCAGACTGCATTTCTGCAGAGATACGGATTTGCTACCCGTCGACAAAGAAAACTTTTATTGTAAAATTAAAATATTAATGGAAAAATATGAACGGAAAATTGCTATGAAATTATGAATTGCAAGAATTTTTCACCGAAATTCCCTGACTCATGTTTGCTTAGTAGTGCTGTATAAAAGTAATGAACACAACTCTGTATAATACAAGATTTACCTCTAAGTACGTAAAATAACATGTTGAATAAAACGAGATAAAACAAATAATCAAAAATGATATTTAGCAATAACGTTTAAAATATTGTTAGAATATAGCAAAATAACGTCACGCAAATATTTATAATTAAAGTTCTATAAGTACACTCAAGTGCGGGTATATCTATCTATTAGGTAACCAGACGACTGGGGTCATGGGACAATTGGGGCCGTTCACAATTGGGGCCAGGACAACTGGGGCTTGGCACAATTCGGGCCCTTGACAACTGGGGCGATTGGTCTTAAGTAGGTTCAGACCCTATTGGGCTTAGCAGGCGGGGTAGTGCCAGAACACAAACGTACTTGGGTTTCAGCGTTCTTGGCTTTAACCGAACGGTAAGGAGGTTAGGCCATAAAGCCCCAGTTGTCAAGGGCCCGAATTGTGCCAAGCCCCAGTTGTCCTGGCCCCAATTGTCCCATGGCCCCAGTCGTCACGGAACAATCTATTCAGAAATCCCAGTATTGAGTTTAAAAACACATTGCCAATTTCCTTTTCTCATTTTACATAATTTTCTTCGTGCTGCCTATTCATCACGTTGTATAGATGAAAATGATTACTATCATGGATTAATATTTATATGAAAATTATGTAAGAAAATATAACAAAAAAAAAACATACAAAGTTTATTAAAAATAAAAGTTATTTATATTCGCATTTGAAATTTTCATTCATATATTTTCATGACAAAGTTTAGGTATTTTATTTTCTATAATATTTTGCTATATTCTTTAAAAAAGAAATGGATAAAATCATAAATCTGATTGTTAAAAAAATTTAAAAAATACTTTCGAGATTTTTGCAATGAAAAAGAATAAGCACGGTATAAGGAAATATAAAAAAAATCCTTTATCTCGATTGAATAAATTTCATTCATTTTGCAATTTAATTAAATTATTTACTTGTCATTCTGATAAATATTCAATGTGTGGCATGAATTTTAAAATTGGAAAAAAGTACCAAAAATCGATAGTACTTATATAGAACTAATTATAGACGACATGGTACTAAAAATAATTCTTTAAAAAATTTATTTGTTGTTAAAAATGGTTCTTCAAAATCCACTCTAGATTTAAATCGTACTATGCCGCAGGAAATAAAGATGATTCATGGCTTTGTCGACCTGTACCGATTCAAGGCCGAATCGGGCCGAATGGACTAAACGTCAGGCCCAAAGACTGTTTTCGGTCAGGCTAGAGCGTTATAACGTCAATAAGGTCGCTTAAAAGCGATGCCATTTTAAAAGATCTACCAAACAAGTTCCAGAGATCTAGGGGAAATTCCAATGCTATGAGTCATCATTATTTCACCAGATAATTGACCAAGACGTCAAATTTCAAACTTTAAAACATGTGTTCTCCTCAAAAACCATATATAAAAAAAATAAAAAAATTGTAGGGATGAACAATTCAAATCGTAGTTTCATAAAATTTAAAAAACTTATATACATATATGCACAGCGTGGTCGCTCATATTTTAAAACCAAAAAACAATTTCTAGTATTGGTTTTGAATTTAAAAATCTAATTATAAAGTAGATAATAAAATACGTTTTTGGTATCAGAAGACGCGGAAAATTATTGACTTTATTTGATCTTTTTGCAATTTATTTTCGTGCAAAAACATGATAAACCGTCTAATTCCTTATGTTCATCCTTATGCCCTACCACCCGGTATATAGAAATAACAAGTGAAAGCGTTTTTAATGCATTTTAATAATTTCTACGTCCCGTCACTCTCAAACCATATCCAGCACTAACGCATAATCTATTTTGTGGATTAGATACAAGTACATAAAATTTTAGCTTCTGACTCGGATCGGATCACTTTTGTGATCAAAATGCAAAAAAGTCTAGTATTTCGACTTATAAAGATGAATTTTTTAATTGATTCATTTTGAAGCGTAGAAATTCATTCTGTTCCTAAAGATTTTTTATTTTTTTTTTATCATTGTCTTAAGACGTAGATAAGTAGATAAGAGTGAAAAGTACGATGGAGGTGGAAGAAACCAATAAAAATGTTAGCGTTCGCCTCCAAGCTTTACTCATATTATTTAAAAGTGTTTTATCGATAGTATTCCCAACGGTTTGTTACACTCATTACAAGCGTGATAGTCATTGTTGTAGCTGTTGCTGTTGATCGTAAATAAAAATTATTGAAAAAGGATTAGAGAACGCATTCGTTTGAAGTTATAACAACGCGCAAGGCAAGAACCATAAGAAGAAATTAAAGAAAAGTATGAAAAGTAGAACGTCACGTTATTATCTTCTTATGTACCTTGTATTTCTATATGTATCTAAAGCAAATAAACCACTTTACTTGTAAAATAGAAATTTTTTACTATAAATTTGAATACATAAATATACGAAATGCGTTGGAAGTTGTTGCAGGCAATAGAAACAAATAAAGTTTGCGGTTTTGTACAAAAATTGTTTGCCGATGATTGCTTGGTACTGCTGACTTTTTGTTGTTGTTTTTGTTATTTCGTCGTTTTCAAAATTAGTAGAGCTGAAAATTTCACTTTTGTAGTTTTATGGCAACAATATAAATTAGCAGTGAATAAATCAAAAGGGAACAAATAAAACTAGTATACAAATATTAAAGAGGATGTAAAAGATAAAAAAAAGTTTAGAACAATATGCCATTTATTTTAAACGAATTTGACTAAAAATTTCATTTTTGTCATACACTTGGAAAGCTTTATATTCAAACAAAACTAGCGCTTAACCGCCCATTTTCAGGATTATCAGATTTTATTTTCATTCAATAAAATTATTTTTATTCAATAAAAATTTTAAATGATAAATAAATTTGAGTAATATTTAAATACTTAGGCATTAGGATGCATTTTTAAAGGAGGTCAAAAGAAGAGAAATTCTTTGGCCAAAAGCATACAAATCAGGAATTTTTATTTCGTTAAATTTTATCGGCTTTTCAATAGAAACTCTTTTTCTCGTATTTAATTTCATTGACTTCATTCGTGTGACTGTTACCTACCTATACAGCCATCTGTCAATAATAAACAACAAAAAGTAGTTAAGTAGTTAAATGCGTTTTACGAACGAACAACCGCAACTTGTAGCTGTAGGTGTCCATATTACAGGGGTCGGCAAGTTGCAACAAAGAATTTTTCACAATGTTTTATTTCTAAGCTTAATTATAAGTAGCGACAAATCGGTCTGCCACAAACTTGAGCATTTTTGTTCCCCGCGGAACAATTTTTCTTTTAAAAATGGCCCGCAATCCAATACAGGTTGCCGACCCCTGGTCTATAATATAATATCACAACAATTATCTAAATCTTTAAATCTGATCAAATAATTCCATTAGAAGCAAAAGCTTTATTAAATTGTAATCAACTATTAACCGAAGTCAAAGTCGAACGAAGACTATTAGAGAGAGAGAGAGAGAGGTATTAACTGATGAAGTCATTTAGTTGCAAAGTGTTTTCTTTCTATAAAGAGGAACACTTTGTGAAATACTGATTAAATTAAATTTCTATTCAGTTTTTTTAAATTATTAGCTTAGTAGCTTGCAAGAAATGTGTGCAGGTGCACACATAAATGTAAATATGTACAGGGTGATACTAAATGATTGACGTACATATTTTGCCTGATTATATGCATTACTGACAGAATAGACGAAGATGTCAATCATTTTAAATCACTCTGAGGTTGAATGTGGTATGGTGAATGATGTGCAGTGGCCAGTGTGCAATGCACTGGGAAGTTATTTGTTTCGTTTCATGTTCCGGGCGTTTGTTAAGTACAAATAGATTTTTATGAGCATTCCGGCATACAGCGAACCGTGCACCAATATGGAAGCGTTAATTTTTGCGATCGGTTGCTAATATCTGCTGGCTTCGATTTCCCATCCGCAATGAAAATGAACATGTGTTTATCGAACATTTGTTTGTGCTTTTATTAGGAACGCTTCACTATCAGCTAATTCTAATAAATACACAAATGCTTACTTCGAAGTAAACTCCATTCGACCATATTTTTTATGTGCATCTGCCTCAATGAGAACAAGAAAATAATATAATATAATTCACAATAATTCGTAAATTATTTACTTATGAAACAATGCGGGTGATGAGGTATGCGTAGAAGCAGCGCTGGTGAGTAATCGATTACTTTTGTAACCGATTACAGTAATTGATTACTTTTGATGTAATTGGTAATCGCGCCTGATAACTTTTTTCCGAAGTAATTAGTAATCTGGAAACGATTACAAATTTAAGTAATTTGTAATCATTATATGAATGATTACATTTTGTAATCGGGATTCAAAAATGTAATTGTGATTCCAAAATGTAATCGTGATTCCAAAATTTAACCGTGATTCCAAAATGTAATATATGGCAACCCTGGCCGTCCGGCACGCATTTCTTTGTGTTTAACTTTTTGCACCCGTTAAAGTTAAAGCTGTGTCTTTGTACCATTTCACGCTAAAAAGTTAAACTTTTCTAACCCTTGGCAGAGACAGTTAGAAAAGTGAAAGCATGCGAAGTTGTCACTTTACCTCTGAAAAGAATGCCTCTCGTTTTTGTGCAAGAAAAATATGGATTTTTCCGATCCAAGTGAGAAGTTCTGAATATTGAAGGGCAAATTTATATATTTGACTTGAAAAGTAAGTACTTAAAGTTCTGAAAACGATCACATGCACCATCAGTTTCACGAACCGTTTCTTTGCTTTCACTTTCGTTTAGTCCAGGGTCTTTGAAAAAGTAACCGCGGTTGTAATCATAATAATGATTAGAAAAGTAATCTGGAATTGATTACTTTTTGACTTGGTAATCAGTAATCGATTACTTTTCTAGCGATGTAATTGTAATTAGTAATCGATTAATTTTTGCTGTAATCGTACCAGCTCTGCGTAGAAGTAACTTAAGGACCCCATTCACAATCCGGAAATCCTCTAAGGAAAAACGGACGGATTGTTCAGTTTTTAGAATAGTTTTTCAATTCTCATCCGGCCGCCTAAACAGTCCACAAATTCTCTCAGTTTTTTACCACACATCCTCCGGAAATCGGTAAGGCCAGGACTGAACCAAAATGACCTAATCCTTGAAAAAATCCTTCTAGTTGTAATTTGGTCAAATTCATTCAATAGTTAATTAAACCCATGATGATTTTTATTTGTGCCAAATCATCAAATTCCTACCTATTCTGCTAATGTTTCTTAATGAGCGATAATAATAAATTTCCTTGGCTTCATTGTGCTCAAGTTCATTCACGTCTTCATTATAACTCGAATTCAGCGAGAGAAAACTTGCACAAAAAGACTTTTGTTTCCTGTATAAGAATCGTAAGAATTGTGTTTTATCCTTTTGCATTTTTCAAGTTTCTGCTTCATTTCTGTTTCTTTTTAACTTTTTTATTTTTTAAAACTTCACTGGTATATAACCTAAGAAGTCTACTAAGAATCATAATTCACCATTTTACGGCCTTTGTTTTTTTTTTTTCTTTTATTTACCTTTTCTTTCTCTTCTCATTATCTACAAATTTACATTATCTTTCTATCAGCCTTGATTTAGGTTTCTTTGTGTTTGCTCTTTTTCATTGCATCTTTAAATCATTAGTTAAAGAGTCCTCTGCGGTATCGTAGCATTTTCTTACCACTTAGTTTTTGCAATATATGCACATATTTTTTCCTCAGGTGCTGTCCGTTTAGTGTACACGTTTTTTCTTCAGGTGCTGTCCGTTTAGTGTGCCACCAGTGCAATTAACAAACCGTTGAAGTTTTTTTCCGGTTTTGTTGAGTTCTACTTGATTGCGGTTTTGCATTTAACAATAATTTGTCCAGGCACTTCTAACTTCTACAAGAATATAAGTACAGCAAAAGCAAACATATATCAATCAAGTAGTGCACTTTAGATTCATTTGAGTCGTTTAATAAATAATTGACCTAATTCTCTCAATGCACTTTGTTCACACACTGACTTACTTCATTCTCATTGTTCTTATTTACTAAGTAATACAAATAAATAAATATAAAGATGCGAAGTGAAACAACTTGTTTCAATGAACAACGGCAACGTTGCGTTTAATCTGGTTCGAGCAACGTTGCCAGATTATATCTTGGAGGACATTTCTCAATATTTCCTAACTTTTTTTTATCAAGCAACGCATTCAATTCTTTTATTTCCACGGAAATATGTTAATTTCTTGATTTTTGTAAGTAAATAGCGGAATTATTAAGAATTAAAAATTGTTGAAGATTGTGGAAGATTTCTTGAATGTTAAGCCTTATTTCCCATATCGTTGTTAATTGCGAGAGTTAGAAATTTCTTTTTTCTACACCTATTTAGTTATATGGTCACTGCATATCACTGCAATTTAATAACATGGATCGAGTATATTCGTAGATCATTTAAAGTTCAACAAGATTTAACGAATTTGAAGTGACCGATCCAACTTATCTATATGATCTCAGGTCTGGAAAGAACCCGAAGAATTCGGACCATAGCTCTATGTGTTTCGCCCGCCATATTGTTTCAATTGTCAGTTAGGTTGCTTCATCGAAAAATCACAATATGTATTTTGTGTTAAAAATAGTGCGAGATGTAGAAAAAGCATTTTATTATATTCGCGATTATATATTGTTCGCCTTCGGCTCGTGGGCGCTTTTCAAGAGCCTTTTTAAGAACTTGAACTTTACAATACAATATAAAATCATTATTTTTTTGTTGGAGTGTTTCATGTTTGTAAAAGTAAAAAGATAATTCAATTAAAGAAGTAACTTTTTTTTTTAAATCAAAATCAATATAAATTTTAAACGATTATCTAGTTGAGTCGAGGTAACCACTTTGGGCTTTCGTTTAAATAAATACAACTTGTCGTTGGACAAATAGTTGCGGGCTAATAGAGCGTGAACATTTTCTCGTTCAATTTCAATAAAAATTGTATAATTTCAAAAGTAAATGAAAGTGTCTTAAAGCTATAAACAAAAATCGACAATATAAATACCTAAATAGGAGTAAAGCTGGCTTTAAGTAATTAAAAGTGACTTGAAAAAATTTATTTTATAAATTATTTTAATTTTTATGCAGGTGATTATGCTGTACTAAGCACAAAAAACAATTATAGTATATTATTCAATGAGCCTATAATGCAGGCTATTATACGCGAGGGCAAGTTTACGCACGAGGCGGAGCGAAGCGAACGCCGAGTGTAGTAAAGCCCGAGCGTATTAATAAT
>JARJEB010023226.1:0-27848 GCA_030264535.1 Liometoxenus newtonarum
TACCGTGAGTTATGGATTTTCAGAAATCACTGCAATTAAATAACATTGATCGCGTATTCAAGTTCAACAAGATTTAACGAATTTGAAGTGACCGATCCAACTTATCTATATGATCTAAAATCTCGAAAGAACCCGAAGAATTCCGACCATACCTCAATGTGAATCGCCCGCCATATTGTTTCACTTGTCAGTTAGTGCTCGTTCGTTGCTTCATCGAGAATCACAATTTGTATTTTGTGTTAAAAATAGTGCAAGGTGTAGAAAAAGCATAGTATTTTATTCGCGATTATGGCCATTGCTCACTCAGATGAATTACGCCATTCGCCTTGCGGCTCGTGGGCTCAAACGCATCATCTTCGTGAGCAATGGCTTTCATAATCGCTCATATAATAATATACTATTATGTTGACTTTAGACTTACTTATCAGTACTTGCCTTGACCATAATGATGTAAGCGGTCATATTATAAACTATACTAACAAATTGATAAAATTAATAGCAATTTTGTGACTTTATAATGTTACATGTTCAGAATCAAAGTCCACTCTACGAATCAATACAAATATCAAACATGAACGGACTGGATGTTGGCGTTGGTATGGCTAACAGTTATTTTCATGGATATCTAAAGATTCTCTTGCCTGCCGACGGCATAAACAATCGAGGCATTAAGTACTTCATGGAGGTCTACGAGGAGAATGAATCGATCACTTTCTTCAACAAAGCTCTTTATATTTTGATTCCGCTCTCATTGAACTGTCCAGCCCGATTGACTGATGTTTCCACAAACATGGAGGAAGCGCAAGTATGTTTTCCTCAACTTTTTTGTTGTTGTTGAAGTTGAGATGATTAATGTCCATGAAGTGTCTGGGTCTCTTCCAAATAGTAGATGAAACTTTGACCTTGGGCTTTTGTGCCTATATTTTGGCACCAAATCAGAGTTTCTCCCTGCACCGGACATTTAGGAAAGTGTCACGTGATATACGTGAAATGTTACAAGTGACACTCTACCATTTTGTTTCTGATGAAAGTGGTGATGGAACACTTGACCTATCTATGCAAATGTAATATTAATTGTAAAATTTATTTTTAATAGAACTTGCTCGCGATGGAAATAGATCGCGGAGGTGTTCGCAAGCGAAACTACAAGAACTCGGTGTACAAAATTAACTGTCAATATGGTGAAAACGTCGGAACCATTTATCTTAGTGCTGAATATGCTTCACCATTAAAAACATTTTCGGAAATTATTAATAGCAAGAACAAATACGCACGTAATGTGTTTACATTTTTAGACGACGATAATGTAAAAATACTTAAAAGTATAATTTTGTTTATAGATTGTTACAACAAACACAAGAAAGAAATTTTGTGGCAATTCTACACGACTCTGCTGGAGCTTGTTCAAAATGATGATTCCACACGAGGCTTATGTGAAGTTATTTATTTTGACGGTGCGTGTTCGCATTTTCGTTTTTTGGCCTATAATTTGAAGAAATATTTTTTACATTTTGCAGATAAAAACGAAGAAGGCAAATTGATTGATATCAAGGATGTTTTATTGAAGAAAATCATATATGACAAGAAGAAATGTTCTTAAACGAACAAAATATTTTATGTTTAGGAAGATGATTTTATTTTAACATTTATTATGAAATGTACTCCAAAGATTTGATTTTCAGAATATCTTTTGTTAATTTTCTTTTCTTCGTTGTTGCGCCGTGAAAGTGTAACTCTTCCTGTGAAACAAACAGGCAGACTGTTTCTTCTCCCCTGGCGCTGCATATTAAACGGCGAAACCTGGAACTAAAAAAACCCATGCACGACCATAGCACGCCATCAGCACCAGGGGACAGAACTGATATTTTCTCTGTCTCTACTATTGGCAGTGATTTGCCTTCTCTTGCCTTCCTGGATAAACACACTTTTACACGGGCATTATCAAACTTTTCTTTTTATTAATAAAAAAACTATTATAAGCTGTGTTTAGAGAAAATATAAAAAATTTGGTTCACCTGTTAAGAGGAAATTTGTTCGAACCGGTTCTATTTATCACGTGATGGTCCCGCCCCGCCCTCTTTCATATGTTTATAAGCAATGAGAACGTCCTTCAAACGACACATTGCAAAGCGAACTTGTTTGTACCTCGTCGTCTCGTCCACGTCATCGATCGCAATTAAAAGCAACGTTAAAACTTCGAACGGTGAGTGATATATTCATAAACTAATTAATAGTCTAATTATTCATGTATAAAATCGTCCCCGTTTTCTGTTTTCTTTCAAAATACCGGCTTTGTGTCCTTCATTCGACCTTCCCGTTCGACCCGTACGACATTGTTGTAACTAAGGCGTGTGTATGTCGCGGTCGTTAAATAACAATTAACAATTATTACTTTACGCACTAGTCTAGAAAATGTCGAAGATTGGAATCAACGGATTTGGCCGCATTGGTCGTTTGGTGTTGAGGGCTGCCGTCGATAAAGGTTGCCAAGTGACTGCCATCAATGATCCTTTCATTGGTCTGGATTACATGGTGTATCTCTTCAAATACGATTCGACGCATGGTAGATTCAAGGGGCAAATTGAAGCCAAGGATGGGATGCTCGTCGTGAACGGTAACAAAATTGCTGTGTTCTCCGAACGTGATCCAAGTGCCATTCCATGGGGCAAGGCCGGAGCGGAATACATTGTTGAAAGTACCGGAGTCTTTACCACTGTTGACAAGGCTGGAGCTCATTTGAAAGGCGGTGCTAAGAAAGTCATCATTTCAGCACCGTCGGCCGATGCTCCCATGTTTGTCGTTGGTGTGAATCTGGAAAGTTACGACAAGAGTTACCAGGTGAGAATTAAGGATGTGTATACTCAGGACTAAAGACGGCGACACTGTATAAATAACATGTCGCCAGTCCTTAGCCGAAGGGCCCTTGGGCAGGCCAGCATAGTAGTGTTCTTGACGGAAATACATATGTGATTTTCATTTATCAGGTAATTTCAAACGCTTCCTGCACTACAAACTGCTTAGCCCCCTTGGCAAAGGTAATCCACGACAATTTCGAAATTGTCGAGGGTCTGATGACGACCGTACATGCCACCACAGCCACACAGAAAACCGTCGATGGTCCATCCGGCAAACTATGGCGTGATGGTCGTGGTGCCGCACAAAACATTATTCCGGCCGCAACCGGCGCTGCGAAAGCTGTTGGTAAAGTAATTCCATCGTTAAATGGCAAACTCACCGGTATGGCTTTCCGCGTCCCCGTCGCGAATGTTTCCGTCGTTGATTTGACGGTGCGTCTTGGCAAACCCGCTTCGTATGATGACATCAAAGCTAAAATTAAGGCAGCCTCTCAAGGTCCACTCAAGGGCATTTTAGATTATACAGAGGATGACGTCGTTTCCAGTGACTTTATTGGCGACACGCATTCTTCGATCTTCGATGCTCAAGCCGGAATTCAGTTGAATGATAAATTCGTTAAACTCATCTCGTGGTACGACAATGAGTACGGCTATTCCAACAGGGTTGTCGATCTTATCAAGTATATTCAGACTAAGGATGCCTAAGCCTAAATCTGTTACATATGGGGAAACATTTATGAAATTTTGTACCTACATGTAAATCTTTACACAAAATTTGAATATATAAATATTTTATATTTATCAACATTTTGAAAAGATTCGTGAGGAGGAAACCTTGTCAAATCCATTCCAGACGGTTCAAACAAATTCGTTCAGAAATTTCATCACGTGATGAAAATTAAAAGGCTACGTTTACACCGGGGGGAGTTTGGTGGACTGATCTATGCACTGACCCAAAATCGACCAACTATGGGCCTTCTCTTTTAACGTTTACACCGACGGACCGACAACCGACCTATGGTAAAATATAGTCCTGATTTTAGTCTTCTCAAAATATAAATCGGCATCACGTACCTGTTTCAATTGAAAATTCAAATATTTAACCTTAAACTTTGCTAATGACAGCTCACGCTCGGATCCAAAACCAAAATCATGTGGGTAAACAAGATTACAATATGACTTTGGTCAGGTCAGTCTTGTTATTACATCGGTTCTCTAGGGATTTAGGTCTGACTGACCTATGCTACTTAGTCCTTGTCCATGATTGTTTACACCGCATGGACTAAATTTATTTGGGTCGAATTTGGTGTATAGGTCGCGGACCAAAGCTAGTAGTAGCTTGCTTTAGCCAGACACAAATTTGTTTTGACATTTGCGAAATGAAACAAAAATATTGGGTTTTCTATCACTTTTATTCAAAAATCATCTTGTTATTTTCAAACTCACAAATTCTCATATTTAACAAATGAACAAATATTTACCAATAACAGATGGTAAGCGGGTAATTAACGGTATGACAAATGGGATAAGTAATTAATAGACGCAATATGTTCGCAAATAGCAAAATCAATCAAACATTAAGTGTAGCAATATATTTCCAACATATCCATCATGATTCTATGGCTAACACCACAAAACATTGTCGGATATATAAGCCACACCGTTCTGTTCAATCAATAACTTCCTCCAAATAGTAGTAGAATACAGTAAGTAGAATTATGGAATAGCAGCATAGAAAGGAAATGGAGATTCAGGGAATCTTGGTGCATAGACAAAATCTTAGAATTATGAACGCTAATGCCGAAAAAGTACTAATAATGATAATAACGATAATACTAATTCTAAGGTACAACCACGTACATATAAACAACGCTGATAATCAATTAACTAACCTAAACTTGAACTGTCGGTTCGGAATAGTATATAAAGAAAGAATATAGAAAGGCTAAATGTAGTTGCAGCAAACCACTAGTACATGTAAGATGGTAGAGGTTGTAGTAACCGGAAAAACCTCTCCATCCACAAGGTGTATCATATAAACAAACAACCAAAACAAAAACAATCGTGGGTAATACAGACGTTATGAACACAGAACGGAACGAGATTATTTGAGAAATTCTTCTAACTTCAAGTCGAGACAACGCGAACATCAAACGTTGATTGGATAATAAGGAATGAAGTGAAGTAATAACGAAGATTCGGATTCGAAATGGGAATTATACCAACGAGTCCTTGTAGCGACGACTACCAGCCAAGCTAATGAAATGAAATTTGTGTTAATATCAAAAACCATGAGAAAGCTGTGTTCAACATCAATATCCAATCGAATTTACGTTGCCCGATGTTGCATTCAAAATGGAGTTCAAGTATTTCCGGTTTGTATGATGGAAGGAATAATTTTGGTATCCGGAGATATTCAGGTAAATTCTGGGACTCGAATATTTTCGATGACTCCGTTACCGGATTACCGGACTATAGAGATTCAAATATTTGGCTGAATATTTAACGAAAAAAGAAGCTCCAGCGTAGAAGAGATTAACCGGTTCTGAGCCAGCCATCTAGCCAACCACAGCCACCCAGCCATTAATATAATCCACACGGTCCACATTACCCTCTGGAGGGTAATTCGGTGGGTAATGTGGATTATATTGATGGCTGGGTTGATGGATGTTGATGGCTGGATGGCTTGCTCAGAACCGGTTAATCTCTTCTACTCTCCCAGAAAATGTTCAACCAAGTAATTGGGCCCCCAAATATTCAAATTGAAATTTGGACCCGACTGTATCGTAAATCTGATTGGTGTCGACACGCTTGGAATGTGGTACGGTACCTGGCCTTGCTCTTCTTGCTGGTTGGAGCCTCCTGGAACTCGCCGGTATCCTCCTGCTGCATCTCAAGCTGGGCCTGCTCCTTCTTCAAGGCGATGCGTTCCAAGCGGCGAATACGAGCACCCCTGGCCTTGACGCGATGAGCTTCAGCCTGATCCGAAAGCAGTTTCGCGCGAGCCATGTTCGCCTTGCGCTTGAAAATGTACTCCATCATGACGCGCTTGTTCTTGAAGTAATTCCCCTTGACCTTCAAGTAGATGCGGCTGTAGAAATGCTTGTCGATCTTCTTGGCCTTCCGATACTTCTGCAACAAGCGACGCAGGATCTGCATGCGAATGGTCCAAAGCATCTTGCGTGGTGTGCGGGCTGCAGCGGTCCCCTTGCGTTTTCCGATGCCGCTATGACGCCCCTTACGACGAGCCATCTTGTTCTTGCGGACGCGAAACTTGGAATGCATCACGTTCGGTTTCTTGATTATGTAGCCATCGGCAAGTAGACGGCGCACTCCTTGGCGCGTGTTTGCTTCAGCAATGGCGATGGTTTCGTTTGGATCTAACCAGATTTTCTTTCGGCCACACCGGCGGATGGAGGCAGCCAAGCGCCTTTGCAGACGCAAGTTGCTCATGGCTGACCAACTGATGAACTGATTTGTTATTTGGATTTGTTTTATGAGATCGATTTTTCGGAATTGTTTTTTTCCATAGGCGACTTGGATTTTCATTTTCTTTCAAGTTTGGAACCAAAAACTAGGGATTTTTTTTCTTCAATGTTTCAGAACTGTTTCGAACATTTTTAGAAATTTTAATCGCGTCGCGGACACCAGATTTCCTTTCCAAACGATTTCGTGAGTATTTCAAAGCCCTTGGAACGTTTGTTGCTTCATTTCAGGTGTAGGTACCATTATTTTTCCAGAATTCACAGCCAGCTATCTGGTAAATGTTGGTACAGAAAAAAATGAGACATATTACAAAAAAAAACCATATCTTGATTTGATTTAATTTTATTGTCAGGATATTGAATCAAACACACTTTTTGTTTAAACTTATGCAAGAAGTATTTACAAAGGAACGCCAGCAGTTGCAATATTAAAGTTACGAAAAAGATTAACTGCCAGATTCTGGAATCAAAACCTAAACAAATTCAAGTTTTGATTGTTTTCCAATTTATAGGTCCACAGACAGATCTCTTATTAGAACAATATGTAAGAAAGCAATAATAAAGCAGTGATGGCATTTGCACCGGGTGCAACTCGTGTTTATTTTGCCACCAGTGCAAACCAGCTTGCCATCACTGAAGTAAACACAATTATATGTGAGGAAAAGAAATGACCTGCTATCACAGAAAAATTGATATTCTACTCGTCACGTGTACATTTCAAGTTAGTATATTATAGATAGAGTATATAGAGTATTATAATATAATATACTACGTATTCTACATGATGCTGTAGCGTTGGAGCTACTGCACATGCGCAATGAATACAGAATGTATTTGATTTGCGTTATTTTGGATTTTTTTCTTTTGAAAAAGGCAATATTCTCACTTGTCACTTGTAAATCGAAATGTGTGTACCTATATCTTCGAAGAAACGCCTAGTTATTCAAAAATGTCAAATAAACCTTTTAAAGAGTTCTTTTGTTTAAAGTTGTGCAGATTGCAACGTAAATCAGTGAACTTGGAAGATATGCATAGGTTGATTTAACATTTTCTACGTCCAGTGTTTTCTCGGGAGACCCAGTACAATCGAAACCTCATAGGTCTATTAACAATCGTAAATAATCTATGAGTATATATAATTAAAGACTGAACGATAATCGTTCGTCAACACGATTTGATTTAAGAAAGAGAGGCACTGCCAATACAACTACAGAGTGATTTAAAATACGCAACGCAACGACCTCTATCGACGAGTAGCTCTCATCATTCGCAACGTCATCTGGCGATGAAGTAAACTGGAAATAAATTATTATTTGCAGTAAAATTATTTAAATCACTCTGTCCTGTTGAATCTGAGACTGGAGCCCTCACAACTGAGAAATCAGGAAGGACGTTCGATTTTCTTCCTTGCCCAAAAAATTCAGATACGAATTGCACCGTCTAGTTTAAACAATATAGTTTTCCGCTGGTTTCGTCGGTAGTTCTAGATTCGGGCTGACTGTATGCGTATAGCCGCCGTATGCTTTAACGACGATTTTTTCCTTTTTCGGTACCATTGACTTGCTGTGATAGAAGAGCAACACATCGTAGAGCACCACGGCAATGGCGAACCCTTCCAGGCATGCGTCTACCCCTTTATTGTCGATGGGTATCTTCGTAAAGCGATCCATGAATAGAAGCACGATGCCCAAGCATGCCAAATTCGTGCAGGAGAATATGATCCACGCGTAGATGGCTTGTGCTTTCTTTGTTAGTAGTCCGTAGAGCAGGACGATGCATGCACAAGACAATTGAAAACCGAAGCCAGCAACGATGAGGCAGATCGAGGAGTACACTAAAAAATCATTAAACATCAACTCCCAGTTAAGGCCCAGAATGATATACCAACTTACTAACAGGCGGGCCACTTCGTGACCTTTACATTGAATTTCGACAGGTCTCGCGTTTGGTGACCTTCGGCGTGTCAGCCATGTTGTGTTCCAACATCCACACAACATGGCTGACACGCCGAAGGTCACCGAATGAGGCGTGCCTGTAGACACGAAGTGAACTTTATGTCGTGTTGGTGGGGAAACTTACTTGTTTCGCGATCAAGTGACTTATTCAGTTTCTGAATGTTGGCCTGATTGTGCTGTTTATTCTCAATTAGAATTTGTTCCTCGTTGATGTCGGTGGTCAATAGCGCCCATACATAAATAGTTTTCATGACTCCAAGTATGGCTAAAGTCGTAACCAAAGCAATCGTCACCTAAAAATTAACCATCGGTATCGGGCATAACCTTAATTAATTTCCTTTTTTCGGTAAGTATATACTTACGAAAAACACGATGGCAATCAGAATACACGTAATTCGAATGACTTCACCCTGGGACTTGACACGCGTTGGTAATTTCTCCAGCATCTTCTGCTTGCTGGGCGAGCGTTGCAAAAGTGCATTGAGGAATTTCCTCATTTTGATAGGTACCTACCTATTTCTTGTCAAACCCCAATCCTATGGAATAATTTACTCTGTGATTTACTCATAAATTGTATAATCAAATCAACTGTTACGAACCGGAACCGGAACGCGCAAACTGGAACTGGTTTCGCAGAACAGCAAACGGCGGTCACGACGCAACTGCAGTATTATTGCGATTGCGACTGCCGAGGACGAGGAGCGGGAGCTGCTTTTCCCCAACCCTGTCCAGGATTTCACCAAGCGATGAAATTCAGTGGGGGGTGGAGGTGGAACACCCACCACTCGTCGACCCAGTTCGATATTTATACCTCATAGTCCTCGCTGAACTTTACGGGGGTGGCATTTGCACGAAAATCAATTAGCTTGAACTTTAATGTGCCTGTGGTCGGTTTCAGTACTGTACAGGATATTTTTGTGTGAGATCTGCCCGACTGCGCATGAGCAGTAGTTCCTAAATTTCAATCCACATCTTCAATTAAGTTAGTTTTCTTGTTTTATCGTTCTCTAGATGCTTTCTTGTTCACCATGAATACATATAAAATAGGTACATAAACAAAATAATTGAGCCAGCTCGAAGGACATCATAAAATGGAATTTAATAATGGGACTATCGATTCATTGTTATTGTTATGTTACTATTACTACTACCTGTCGATATTTCTATAGGTACCGGGTGGTAGGGCATAAGGGTGACCATAGGGAATTTACACGAACACGGTTTATCATCTCTTTGCAGATTCCTGCTCCACATTTGTATGAAAATAAATCACAAAAACATGGAATACCGTGTTCGTGTAAATTCCCTATGTTCACACTTATGCTCTACCACGCGGTATATATGCGCATGAATATTTTATGTTTGTATCCTTGGGGAACAATAACAAGTTTTAGTGCTTGTAACTTGCAAAGTTCATGTACCTAATTACTTTTATTATTTTATAAAGTTTTTTGTCTAAAAAAGCATGTTTTAGATAATCATCATTTTCTTGTGTCCGTGCAGAGCAGCGCCATCACATATTGTGACTGAATTTCCATGTTCTAATACTAATTTTGAATGAGATTTGTGAACGAATCGGAATTTTTTTGTTTTAATAAGAAATCTATAATTCAAATTGCATTTAGCTATATAGGTACACATATCATCAATACGACAATACATGAAAATGTGTAGCATATTTTATCGATTTGTAATTTCCTCCCTCGCGGTTGCGTGCTACAAATGCAAGTTAAATCTAACATGAAATCAAAATATTCATTTGCATGCATTACAAAAATAGGTCGTGCGCAAGCGCATTTATTTTATTTATAAAAACCCTCCCGTTCGTTAAATATTATTTGGCGCATCACTTTGCGTTGCCTAATCTTCAACTTTTAACGTTTCCATTTCTTTAATTCGCTCCAAAATTTGCAATTTTATCAAACCGCGATACTTTGGACCTTCTCCTAATTCTTCCATATCGGCTAACCATTCTTCTCGTTCACAAATTTCTTGTTTCACTGAAAGTGAAACATGAAAATATTACTTTATTTTCATTATTGAGGATGTTCCATGTCAGCAGGTGATAGGTTTAACTTTTATTTGACCTTCTCAATGAACAGCTCATCGGGATAAAGATGGCGGAAAAAACATACACCTCAAGCACATCAAGGGTCCTCGGATTCGGCTCAACTTGCAAGCCAGTCAAGTTCCGCTTGAAGTTTTCCTTAACTTTTCTGGAATGACAAAGTCGAAATGCAATGCATGTTGAGCCGAATGAGCGAGACGACCATTGGTCCATTGATGTGCTTGAGGTGTAGATATAATGTATATTTTTTCCCCCATCTTTATCCCGATCAGCTGATTAGTCTAGTGACGTAGGCATGACGTAACAGGGAACATCTGGATTGATGGCAGCACTTGCCAGACCAGGTGCTAGATTATATGTTGACAGTAATCAAAAGTTTACATCACCATTAGTAGCAATTGATCGAACAAAATCAGGTAAAACGGTAAAAGTTATGATACATACATTGTTCATAACGATTCACTTCCGGTAGTAGCCATTTGTGTGTCCGTATTTTAGTCGGTTTCTGCATTTTTTTCGGTTCTTCATTTCCGTAAGCCATTTTGTAAATGAGTGCATCCTTTGCCTTTTCTCTATCGATTTGCGGATGCATCGGTCTGTAGTACTCACGTTCGTACGCACCACTCTGTCGAATCGTCTCCAAAGATCGTCGTTTCGAGCTGCCCGGACGAATTTTCACTTCGAAAATGTTTTTTTGTCCACGTCGACCTTTTGACTCCGATTTCGATATTGCTGGCAACGGTTCCCCACTACGCAACGAATAATTTATCTTGTTACGTTGAAGCATCGTCATTTTACTTTCGCTCATTAACGCTAATTGAGGAATTAAATAAATAAATCATCAAATTATAAATTATAGTATAGCAATTGGGAATAGGTATAACTCACTCCGTATAAATTCTCGAGTGTCCGGACTGTAATTCACTTTGGCATTGTTGAAAATACCTCCCCTTGGCACATTTTTGCTTGGCCACTCCATAGTGCCTTTGCTTTTTCAAGAATTAATTTCGAAATAATACGAAAAATTGGTGTAAAATTTGTTGTTTGCCTTTCAGCAGTTTGACGTTTACTGCAATCGTCAGGTCAGCTCCATTTATAAGAATCTCGTCAGATCCATAGCAACGTCCTGTGTATTTTCCTTGTTTGTCAACATCGACGCTCGCGCTTGTTGTTTGATCATTAATTTAGGCGGATTTGGTAAAAGAAAATGAGAATAAGGAGAATACGCCATGGTCTTTTAAACCCAACCTTATACTTTAATATTAAAAATACATTTTTCAATATTTTCGCGAGATATATAAAGGCCGTTTTACACGGGCATAGTTTTTACGAGAATACTGGGTAGAGTAGAGTTACTCTACCCGTGGAAACAGACCCTTGCAAAAATCTCAGTAAAGTAGAGTTTGCAGTAGAGTGACTTGTTTCTGGTAGAGTAGAGTATTATCGCACATGTGGCAAAGTTGCTCTATTCTACTTACCCCCTCCACCTCCTACTCTCCTCGCTACACTACTCTACTCTACTAGGAACTAAACCATAAACCTACCATAAAGGCTGGTTTACACGGTTATAATTCCTAGTAGAATAGAGCTACTTTGTTTCTGGTAGAGTAGAGTACTCTATAGAACATGTGGCAAAGTAGCTCTACTCTACTTACCCCCTCCACCTCCTACTCTCCTCGCTACACTACTCTACTCTACTACAACTATACCCGTGTAAACCTACCATAAAAGCTGGTTTACAGCTGGTTTTAGCTACTAGAGCAGAGTAGAGTAGAGCTACTTTGTACTCTTCTCGCTACTCTAGTCTACTAGGAACTATACCCATGTAAACCTACCATAAAGACTGGTTTACACGGTTATAGTTCCTAGTAGAGTAGAGTAGTGACGAGAGTAGCAGGTGGAGGTCTAAGTAGAGTAGAACTGCTTTGCCACATGTGCGATAGTATTCTACTCTACTAGAAACAAGTCACTGTACTGCAAACTCTACTCCGATGTTTGGCGGGTTTCTACGGGTGGTAGAGTTACTCTACTCTAACCAATACTCTCCTAAACACTATACCCGTGTAAACCAGACTATATGAATACTATAACCATGGATAAATGCTCTTATCACAATAACAATACGTCAACCACCATAGAAGTAGTAAAAAGTGTAATTATAGAGTTAATTAGAATTATTTAGGCCTGTTCCACCACATGTCATATGATTACGCATGGCGTTGTAACTAACGTAGAACAATCCTTTTTAGCAGTACGTAATTATTAGTTGAAAAATGTAGGAAAAGTACCCTTGTAATAAAGATACGCAGTAATCAATCCTAAAGCAAATGCGATAAGTTGAGATGGATACGGTAGACCAAAGCCAGCTCTCTTTGATACCAGAAAATTGAGGAGTCTTCGCTTGCTCTCGGTGTACGGCGGGTAACGGACCGACGCTAGCGCTTCGCCAATCATATTGAAGGATTTGTACAAACAGGGTTTCTTGTGCGTGAACGTATCGAAAGAGTACTTGCCATGATAGGCGCCCATACCACTGCTGCCTACACCGCCGAATGGAAAACCATCAACCACGAAATGCAGTAGAGTATCGTTGACTGTTACTCCACCACAACTGGTTTGATTTAAGAAGTCCCAGCAAATGTGATCTTTGAACGCAAACACGTACATCGCTAGGGGTTTCTCGCCCTTGTTGATAAAATTAATCGCTTCTTTGTGGTCTTTAACACGCATTATGGGCAGGATCGGACCAAAGATCTCTTCCCTCATGATGGGATCTTCACAACTCACTCCAGTCACGATGGTAGGAGCAATGTATAAATCCTTGGAATCCATGCTTCCGCCTATAGCAACTTTGCTAGTTTGAATCAAATTTGCGAGACGTTTGAACTGCCGTTCGTTGATGATCCGACCGAGATCATTCGATTGTTGATGATCCTTGCCGAAGAAGGAATCTAGTATGTCGGGAGCGTATTCCAACAGTTGCTTCTCCACCTTTTCATTGCACATTAGATAATCTGGTGCGATACACGTCTGTCCGTCATTGACGAATTTCCCCCAAAGCAATCGTTTCACGGCGATCTTGATATCGGAGTTCTCATCAATGTACGCAGGGCTCTTCCCACCAAGCTCCAGCGTCACAGGAGTCAAATATTTGTTTGCAGCTTTGTGCACTAACTGACCGACTGAAGTACTGCCAGTGAAGAAAATATAATCGAATCGTTCTTCCAACAGTTCGGTTGTCTCGGGGACACCGCCGCAAACAATTTTGTAGCAATCCTGGTCCAAATACTTCGGAATCGTTCTTTGAAAGAAATCAGCCGTTGCTACAGCTGATTCCGACGGCTTCATGATGACACAATTGCCAGCGGCAATCGCGCCGACAACCGGAAGTAGTAAAAGCTGAAGCGGATAATTCCAGGCGCCCAAGACTAAGACCACGCCGTATGGATCGTTAAGGATGTAGACACTGTCAAGCCAATTTGCGAGAGCCTTCGGTGGGCGTTCAGGCTTCGCCCAGGCATCGATATTGGCAATAAACTCGACGAGATCATTCTGGATCAACTTCATTTCCGTCATTATAGTTTCAATCTTGCATTTGCTCAAGTCTTTTTGAAGGGCGTTTACTATTTCGTCCATGTTCTCATCCAAGAGTGCCAGAACGGCTTTCAATTGTTTCTTTCGAAATGCAACTGATTTCGTTTTGCCTGTTAGAAAGGCGGCGCGTGTTGATTCAACAATTGCATTCATTCTGATACGAGACGAATTGAAAGGCAGCAATCAAACTGGAATAAAGAGAATACTGTTTTGGATAGATTCTATACCATTCCACATTCCAGAAGCATTTCAGATTCAATTTATTTTCAATTGCTGCTTTTTCGGTGTAGGTAGGTGTACTTAGGTTAGAAAAAGTGTCAAGAGTCAACAAAATTGAGTAAACAACAATAAGTAACAGATTTGTGAGAGATATTTTTAGATTTTTTGATACTTGTTAATTCAAGGTCACAACGATTAAACTCACCTTTATCGCTTTCTTTTACGGACAATAACAAACGATTATGAACACTAGATTCGTAAACACGTCAACAACTAACTGAGACTCAAGCTCAAGCAAACAAACCTTTACATGTGTCTCTTTAGCATTAGTTAGGTGAGATAGTTAGTGCTGAATGTTGAATTTGAATATGTTGATATGCCACTACCACTACCACTACCAGTGTAAACTTCATACAACAAGTTAGCACTCAACCAAGTCGATGCACCGATGAATGTGACGGCAGTTAGCAAGGCAGTAGTAAACAAGCCAGGGACGGACTGGTTGAAATTTTTTTAGTTACTTGTTGAGATTTGAGACCTTTTTGTTTGTTTTGGTCACTTGATCTATCATGTGGTCCACACGGAAGATCGATTTTTTGAGATTTGAGTTGGTCACTTGATATACCACGAGGAAGATCGATTTTTGGAGATTTCAGACTTTTTTTGGTCATGTGTACTGCCATGCTCTCGAATCGATCTTTTGAGATTTGAGAGCTTTTTTTTGTCACTTCATCTGTATCTTCCATTTGATTGTAAAAAAAGTTGGCCACCTTAGTCTTACTAATATGCGATCGTGAGGCTGTTTACACAAATTTTCCCGGGCTGATTGCAAGACCCGCACTCCGTCCCTGAAGTGGTTTGTGAATCCAGAATGACGAGTTCTCAGTTGGTTTAGTTAATTTCATGATCGAGGTCATGATAATATGTAGTATTTTAGGTAGTATATTTACAGGAAAGATTGTTAGAATTCCTTTTTAATGCGATTATAATACATTTTTCTGTCGAAACTCGAACATTCATTAGATTCCTGGGACAGACGATAGCAAGGTAAAAAGTGTTTCTACACTTTTTTGTTGATACATAACATAAATAATAAATATTTTTCTTATCTGGCATAGATAGACAATATTATTGAACGCAAAAGTGGTATCATGAGGTGTTTTTGATTTTATTGTATAAAAAAAGGAAAATAAACCGCAGGACTAATTTTTTATCTGGAAATTGATCATGATCAGAAAACTAAACAATTGCTCGTTTCCGGTTCCGGTTTTTTTTCACTCCGAAGTATAGGCAATTCAATATACTCGTGCTTTCGTAGAAAAGAGCGCATGCGCTTATAAAATGACCGGCATTGTCATACAAGTCAGTACAAAATAATTTACTACGAGAAATTAGCAATTTTTTTTGTCAAAATTAAACGATTACAAAAATAGCGGCACCAAATCACAATGAAATTATTGGTAAAAGTACTTCGCGGCGATGGTTGCATTGTCGATGTAACCGAACACACGACCATTTTAGAAATCAAACAGAAAATCGAAGGGGAACTGAAAGTGCCCGTTGTACAACAAACGCTCGTCTATCTCGGCAAAACGCTGCTGGATGACAATAAGGTGGGATTTTACAAGAAAATTCAAGACGGTGCCAAATTACATTTAGTCATCAAGAAGCCCGAATCATTAACCATCGTCTTGGAGCGCTTCCTTCGCAAATACTACGACGAGGATCAAACGAAGCTGATACTGGACGAATTCATGAAGGACTTCCATGTGAAGGTGAAAAGTTTAAGTCTTGATGATTTGGAGCATATTGCAACATCTTATCTCAACGAGGAAAGTGCATGTTGAGGTGGTTAAAGCGAATTAATATTTAGGTCTAAGTTATAAACAACTAAATAAATAAACATTTATCTATAATTGATCTGTATTTGCATTTGGTGATACTGATAATCCTTTGAATTGCCGACCCAATAAGAAGATCTCGGCGCTATCACTACGACTTGCATTTGGCTTCACAACTTTAACACTGGAATAGAATCGGGCGATGTCAGTCTCTAGTTTTTTGCAGTCTGCACATTGCCATAGTTTGATGAGAAGTGCAGCATCAATTGCCGATACTTCAACAGCAAAACGCAGCACTGAATATCCCAAGTTTATAATATTTTCGGAGTCTAGAGCTTTCACGCCTGTAGCATTCGGTGCCATATCGGAAAGCACAACGTTGACTTGCCTGCCGGCCAAGATCTCCTTCAATTTATCATGGGACTGGGTAAAATCCTGATTGCCTAGTATATGGACGCCATCAATTGGGTAAAATTGAAGTCGATCGATGGCTATGATTGTGCTCGATGCGGCACGGGCTGCCGCGACTTGAGACCACGAACCAGGTGCAGCTCCGCAATCAACTATTACTTGTCCAGGTCCGCCTGAGGTGAATAGTTTGAAACGGTCGTCTATTTCTATCAGTTTGAATGCACTCCTGCAACTAAATACGGCAATATTCAATGGTAATGGACTAATGGTTTATGCTAAGTTTAAGGGTTTGCGGAGGACAAGATCCTACCGATAATTCAACATGCGTGCTTTCTCTACGTAAGGATCTGCAAGTTGTCTTTGTAGCCATTGTTGGGAACTTGTCTTCTTTCCTTTTAGATTGGTTGCTTGTACTTTCTTATAATTAACGCATGTTGTGCTTAGAAATCGTTTGACGGCTTGGTGCATCTTTCAACTGAGGAAACTAAAAAAAATATAGATATATTGCAAACCACGCTGAAACCCTTGGCGCCCTCGTACGGCCGAACTAGTTACGATATTATAGGTTATAATGTATGTTTGTTTGGTTGCCTACAACACGGAAACTAAAGGATAAACCAAAAATAGTTTGAAATTCCTTATATATAGTTTTAGTTATATTATAAGGTAATAAGCCAAGATCTCAAGATGATTTGGCGATGAATACATAATCAAACTCAAAAAGTAGTTTTTGTGAAAGAAAGACAATAGTCTAGCTCTAGGACAATCGATCGATTACGATTAGGTACGCGGAGTGGCCGGCGTCGCGACGCATGCACGTTCCTTTCCAAGCCACTGCGCCGCATTTTGTCAACGCATCAGATCAGCACAAAATGTACAAACTGCCGAAGATGCAGAGCAGAAGTAAACAACAAGGCGATATATACAGAAATAAATAGGAATTATTCAATTAACCGAGGACGGCAAGTTCATTTCACCGGATTTCATTAAAGAAGATGCGCCAGCGAACGAAAACCAAAAGTACAAATGAGAAGCACATCGTTCAATGGAATGGAAAACAAAACGTTCAAGAAGATCGTAATCGCATTATGCGTATTGGGTTTGCTGTCAATGTACTTGTCCTACACGTTTAATGCCTGTTTGATTGCAAGTTTTGCAAAGGTAAATGCAATTTTATTACAATTTACAAAATTGGCCTTAATCTTACTTATTTGTTTGTATTACTTTATAGTGGCGTCAACATCCAATTGTTTTAAATGAAAATATAAATTTCCATTACACGGCATCCGTCCGTGTGGTTCCCTTGTTAGTTGGAAACGAAAGTTTTTCGGATGCGTCACCGAAATACAGATTTTTCCGCGAACAAGGCTTGCGGCCTGCACGTCAATTGCCCGCGGCATTAATCATTGGTGTTAAGAAAGGCGGGACCAGAGCACTCTTGGAATTCATTCGAGTTCACCCCGATGTGCGAGCGGCAGGCAATGAAATACATTTCTTCGACAAAAACTATGCGAACGGCTTTGAATGGTACCGCCAACATATGCCGCCCACGTTGGAAGGTCAACTAACAATCGAAAAAACCCCATCGTATTTCATAACGAAAGAAGGACCGCATCGTGTGCATCTAATGAATCCGTCGACAAAGCTTCTCGTCGTTGTACGCGATCCGGTGACACGCGCGATTAGCGATTACACGCAAGCTATCAGCAAAAAACCGGAAATGGCCAAATTTGAACAACTCACGTTTGTCAATAGGAATTCCAGTAGTCGATTGACTCGTGTAGTGGACACGAGCTGGGGACCTGTAAAACTTGGCCTGTACGCCAAGTATTTGTTGCGATGGTTAAAGTACTTCCCCTTGTCACAATTCATATTCGTTTCCGGTGAGCGATTGGTTGTCGATCCAGCGATTGAATTGAAACGCGTTCAGGACTTTTTGGGCTTGAAACGTGTCGTCAGCGAAAAGCACTTTTATTTCAATTCGACGAAGGGATTTCCGTGTTTGTTCAAGAGTGAAGGGCACGGCGCGCCGAAATGTTTGGGTAAGACTAAAGGGAGGAACCATCCGCGTATTGATCCTTTGGTTTTACAGCGATTGAGAGATTTTTATAGGCCTTTTAATTTGCGATTCTATCAGATGACCGGTATTAATTTTGGTTGGAGTTGAAGTAAAGTAACCATGACAACTGCGCGGTATATTGATGACATTCGGCGTTTCAGCCATGTTGTGTGTAGGTTGGAATTTGCGGGAAATTTGAATTTACCTCATAATTCAAAGTTCCCGCAAATTCCAACCTCCACACAACATGGCTGACACGCCGTACTTCACGGACATGTCGTACATAATTCTACACTGTATTTACAATGTTGCATTAATTATTATTTTCGTTGTTATAAAACAAAGTGAGGAAAAAAATATTTTCATATCATCAAAGCAAATAAAGAATGAACACGCATAACGAACGCATTCATTGTGGAACTGCCAAGCCAAGATATGCTCATATTAGGATAATTATATTGTCAGAATAGACCATGTGTTTCCGGTTCCGGGACGGACCACATATCCAAATATAAAGTCGACGAAGCTAGGGTCACACTCATACATGGTTTATTCCAAAATTACCAACTACTTCAAGTACACGTATAGTAACTAAAATTAAGTTCAAGTAGAATTTTTATATCGACTTTACTGTAGTTTACAGAAAATAACGAGTCAATTCGATAACATAATTAGCTCCCTCCCGTAAAAAAAAGTAAAAATGCAAAGCTTCTGAATTTAATGTGTGAGCGGATCGCCATAGCAAAAAAAAACATAAATCGCACATATAAACATATCCTTTATTTCTTTATTTAATTCATATTTAGTAATATTAGTAACTAATTTTTGTAAAAACTCAGGTGCCATTTTTCTACTTACTTCATACACATTCCTACAAAACATAAATAAAATAAAATAATACCCAAATAAAGAGAAGAATTTTATTGATTGCTGATTTCAGCTGACGGGATGTCAGGGGTTTCGACGCATTCGATTTCTGCATACGATGTTTCCCCACTTGTAATACAAATTACTTTCGTTTCGCCTTTTTGGAGATTTACTTGGGAATTATAATCATTTCCGTTTCTAAAATAAAATGAATCAACATTTATATCCATAACGCAACACTTCAGGCCATCTCTTTCTTTCTTGTTCGTTTACTGGGAATTGTTGTTTGGGTTGCATACGTTTTACTGCTACACGAGTCACGTGTGACCGTTTTCATTACAAAATGTAAAAAGCAGGTACTTACGTGAAATCCAAAGGTTGAAAACTATCATCGTTAGCCCGGAAACTCCATTTTGAAGTAGTCGAAACACAATCATCGTTGTACTTAGGCCCTTGTAATTTTAAATCGTCGAAAATATTTCTTTTTGAGAGTGTTGTATGACTATGGGATGTCTTAAATTTCTTTGCATCCGGTTCAACTTTTTCCATTTTTGTACATTTCAAATCGTATCCCATAAGAGCAAGCTTCCGGTACCCTTTATACTCTTCCAAGTCCCGGTTACTTTTCAACAAGACCGAATATGCTTTCGTGACTGTCCACGGGACATGATTACGATCGACAATTTCTAACCTATTCTGTAGATTTGATTTGGAATCAAACAAAATCATAACTAAAACTGATTACTCACAGTTTCTAGCAAAAATAGGGCTTCAAATGGCTGCAGAAATTTCCCATCGGCATTTTGAAAACCCATCGTTTGAATTTTTGTTCGCAGCAGATTTGTCACTTTTATAAGACAAAGTTCTTCAACCCATTCGGCAATTGCTCGTGCAGACCTATTTGAAAAGAAAAACAATTTTTTTTCATTAGCAAAAATTGACAGCCGTGTGGTAAATGAACTTTCCCACACGCCCGCATAACCTACTTCAGTTCAACACGTTCGGATGACGCCGTTGTCTTGACAACGTCCAGTTTACTTGCCATTGTTTCTGCGTCACCTTCTCCGATGTCAAACTGCTTGTTTTTTTGCAGTGGAAATTTGATAACGGGGTTTTGGTGATTCTCTACTAATTTTGCAATCCATTTTTCAAAGTCATCTTTGCTTTCCGTTTCCATTTCAATTAAAATCCAGTCGATACTAACCTGGAACCTACAAATTTTAACTTGTCGGCGTGGGGGGGGGGCGACGTTGTCACATCGTCAAAGGTAACATTTTAGGCGGGAAATTCAAATGGGAAGGGATGGTAAAATAACAATACATTTTAAAAACAAATTTTTATTAATAAAGTATAGTCTGGTCCTTGCAAGTAGATATGCTTTGATAACTATTATTAAATTTATCCAGGCCCGGACCTTTGAGCACAATTTCTAATTCTTGCATATCTTGCAATCTCCCGACATCGTTATCATTTCGTAATCGCGTGTTGGGAAGTTTTCGGATGCGTTCAACTTGTGACGCTGAAACTCCAAGCTCCTCGCAACAAGTGTCCATCAACAATGCGTAAGAAGTATCACTTGGCATTTCAACTTCAATAAAATCCGGATCACACGATCCGTTCACTCGTACCTTAATAACTAAAACTATCAAAAAGTTGAATTTGTCATATTCAACGCGTTTCATTTACAGTGTTGCCTTTTTTCATCCGAATACATCCGAAGCGGGCTCGTACTATTTCGGATGTACGGAAATTATACGTTTTCGCGTTACAATGGTATGACAATGGCAATTCAATAAATGAAACGCTAAACAGAAGAGTAACCCACTAACCATTACACTTGGAGGGAAGACTTGTGATTGGCATTTTGTTGTTCACATCAACTTTACCGTTGAGTGGTGCATTCTTGATATAATTTGGAATAAATTTTGTACCAATGCCAATGTCTTCCGTGTAATAAGACGCTTGCGGTGCATTTTGTTCGCCCAACAACTGCGATATATTCGAATGTGAGCAAAGACTCACTGGTCTTTCACCATTGTTCGTTTCCAAGTTCGAATCGGCACCATTATTCAACAAGACGCGAACGATTTCTTCATGTCCTCGCTTACAAGCCCAATGCAACGCAGTCCTGTGATCACAACAGGATATAATGTCCTGTATCCTCTCAGTCAGTCACTTTTAAAGTTGTAAAATCAAAATCAGGTAAATTACTGCAAAACTTACCAGCCATTAATTGTATTCTGAGCGTTTATGTTGATGTTCTGGCCAATTAAACCCTGCACAGTCTCAATGTCGCCTAGGCAGGCAGCCTCTCGAAGCTTTTCTTCGATTAAATAAGACATACCGTACGAGTAATTCTGTTCGATCAAGATTTGAACTTGATGCTTGAACAATTTCAGGTTATCAATGAATTCTATTACAAAATAAATGTTAGTATTTACGTGTTGGCCATCAAATTCGTAGGGGGGCAGCACTATGCAGTCTGTTGTGGTGATGGCAGAAAGCTGCTTTAGCAACAGAACATTGCAGGGAACACTCTGACGTCGGTAACATCTGATTCTGTAACTGTGCAAAGTGTAGCTGTCGAATGCGCCTGCGTATAAAAATTGCTGTTTCAGCTGATTTCACTTTGGTTGCGACTTGACCTCTATACTACCTTACTCTACATTAACCAAATTCCCCCAAAACCAACTTGACGCGTAAAGCGGCCCATACACTTTCAATCTAGTACCTAGTCAACTTGCGATGTTGAGGACTAGGTTGACCGTCTGTGGGCAGGTTGATGTTGAAATTTCATGTTGAATACCAAGTTGAAGAAAATCAAAGTGGTTTGGATTTTTGGTGGGCGGAGCCTGATGTTGGCAACCAGGTTGAGACGCATGTGTGGCACGGTTGACGACAGTTGTTTGGTTTGGGAATTGTGCTGTCAACTTGTAAAAATTTGTGGGAAGTCCAAAATAAAACTGATGTTTATCAACTTGTTTGACATGTGTGTGGGCAACAACCACAACCTAGTTGAGAGGACAAGGTTGACGACTAGGTTGAAAGTGTATGGGCCGCTTTATGTTACTCATGTTCATATTTTGCTGATTATGGGCATGCACGTGGATTAATGTCTTTACCCATGCACACAATAAAGTGTAATTATTTGTAAGTCGACACTATCGACAATATTTATTTACTCAACGGCAGTGGGGAATAGGAAGCGATTTTTGTACGTGTGTCATTGTGTGATTCAATTCACTGATTCACATCAATTATTCTAGCCGATCATGCACAAAGAAAGACTGTGATGATGTAATTTTAATAATTATTAATAAATAAATAAATTTATCCTTACCGCAATGTCTACTGATCCAGTGACCCAAAAAAGCAATCATTCAATCAACTTGGTAGACAGTGACAATGAGGAAATCGACAAGAATGACAAAGTAAGTAATATTTGACTCCTCCGAGGAAAAGAGCAATTGAAAATGAAACGTTTCAGGAATATATTGATGCAATTGATGATATTATTTCAACGACATCGGACGACAACCCACTTGTCTCCTCAATCCGATTGAGGGCACAGCTCACCAGGAAAATTACCGTTGAACCAGGATCTTTGAATGTTTTATCAACTAAATATGAAGTACTGTCCGTTTATTGGTGTTTTTATTGTTTGTATTAGTAAATTTTGAAATTTCTAGAGTTTGGACTATGACACGGTTGAAAATTATTTACTACTCGACGAAGAGCGAAAGAAAGGGTACAAATTCATTATGCGGAAATTAATGGCGAAATGGATCATATTTCTTTTAATTGGAATGATAACGGCTTTAATTGCGTGTATCATCGATGTTTTGATTGACTCATTGTGTGAAATGAAATACGGACGATTACAAGAACGTAAGCTTTTTAATCGGTTTTACCAGTCAGCGTAATTATTTTTTTTGTTCTTTCATTTCAGTTGTTGACAAATATGTTCTCAAAGGCAAACTTTACATTCCCTATTTTTACTGGATATTGTTCAATATAATACCTGTATTTATCGGAGCAGTATTAGTTGCATATGTTGAACCTGTCGCTGGAGGTAGTGGAATTCCTCAAGTGAAATGTTATCTCAATGGCGTCAAAGTGCCTCGCATCGTGCGAATACGCACCTTAATTGTTAAAGCTGTTGGCGTTGTTTGTTCTGTTGTTGGCGGTCTTGCCGGAGGCAAAGTAATAAATGCATGCCGTCATTCGTTGCCGTCATTGCATCTTACTTTTTTTTTTGTTGATTTATAGGAAGGTCCGATGATTCATGTTGGAGCTGCGGTTGCCGCGGGAATTTCCCAAGGCAAAAGCACCACGTTTAACACCGACTTGCACATTTTGCGTTATTTTCGTGAAGATCAAGAGAAACGCGATTTCGTTTCCGGTGGAGCTGCATCGGGTGTGTCGGCTGCTTTCGGAGCACCAGTTGGTTAGTACCCCAAAAAACGAGTGAAATCCACATCCAGATTTATGATCTGGCAATTCTAGGTGGTGTCCTCTTCAGTTTAGAGGAAGGCGCTTCATTCTGGAATCAAAGCCTAACGTGGCGAATCTTTTTCGCATCCGTTGTGAGCACGTTTACGCTCAATTTGTTTCTATCAATGTATTATGGCGAACCAGGGAATCTACAATATCCTGGATTGTTAAACCTGGGACACTTCGAGGAGTTTTCCTATTCGTTGTACGAATTGCCTGTGTTTGCCCTAATTGGTGCCTTTGGTGGTTTGCTTGGCGCGCTATGGAACAGTATTAATTACAAGTTGTCTGTTTTTAGGATTAGGTAAATATCCGGCAACTCTTTACCGGGTGTTAAAAACACCCGATAAATTTATTTGTCTCTTTCAGGTATATCAATCGACCATGGCTTAAAGTTTGCGAAGCCTGTCTTGTAGCAACAATGACAGCAACGATTGGATTTCTAATGATATTTGCCTTGAACGACTGCAAACCACTTGGTCAAGATCCGACCAAGTTTCCGACACAGGTATGTAATTTTTTTGTTGGATATTTCCAGTGATGACAAGTAGGTTTACACCGGTGCAAATAAACACGGTTTGCACCGGATGCAAATAAACACGGTTTGCACCGGATGCAAATAAACACGGTTTGCACCGGATGCAAATAAACACGGTTTGCACCGGATGCAAATAAACACGGTTTGTACCGGATGCAAATAAACACGGTTTGCACCGGATGCAATCAAATGTTTGCACCCTGAGGGAGGGTGCAAACAGCTTCCCGCTATAACCTTAACAGCACCCAATTGGTGCATTCATCATTGCATCCGGTGCATTGAGTGCATAAACGCTTCCACCCGGTGCAAATACCATCACTGTTTTTTACACTTCATTTAGATGTATTGCGAAGACGGACAATACAATGTTCTCGCAAGCATTTGGTTTCAAACACCGGAGGCATCAGTACGTTCACTGTTTCACGATCCACCGAATACTCATAACTTGGCATCGTTGATTTGTTTCGTAATCGTTTATTTCTTCATTTCCTGTTGGACTTTTGGACTGTCCACTTCGAATGGGTTATTTATACCATCGTTACTTACCGGAGCTGCTTGGGGCCGCCTCATATCCGTTGGTCTTTCATACATTTATCCAAAAGTAAGTTTACGCGTGCGCACTAGCGCACGGGTTACAACAATAAATTGACACATTACATTTTATACAGATTTTGATACATCCTGGCAAATACGCATTGATTGGTGCTGCGGCACAATTAGGTGGACTCGTTCGAATGACAATTAGTTTAACAGTTATTATAATGGAGACGACACAAAACATATCTTTCGGTTTGCCATTAATTGTAACTTTGATAGCTGCCAAATGGACTGGTGATTTTTTCAATGAGGTAAATATTGTTGCCCAACCCAAACATACGTCCGATGAATAAAATTACCGATTTTCAGGGTATTTACGATATTCATATTCAACTAAGTGCCATTCCCTTTTTGTCATGGGACCCGCCGCCATTAACACATAACATCTACGCGAGCGAAGTCATGTCGCATCCAGTTGTCGCGCTAAAAACGGTTGTCAATGTCGGGCATGTTGTGGAATTGTTGAAACTCAAATCCTACAATGGTTTCCCTGTGGTTGATCCACCAGCAAGTGATACAGTAAGTCTCAGAGCCAGCCTATGTGCATATGTGGTAGCGCTACAACATCGAATGTCATACTTAATGGCAGTTGGATGCTTTTTTTTAGGCGAATGTGGAGACGTATGGCAAACTTCGAGGACTGATACTCCGTTCGCAACTTATTGTTATGCTACGCAATAAAATATTCAATGAAACCTCAACCTCATGGGTGAATATCAGCACAGATATATTTCGAGATGAATATCCAAGATATCCAACAATCGACGTGAGTACATAGAAGCAGTGATGGCAAGCCGGTTTGCACCGGTGCAAATAAACAGAGTTTGCACCGTGTATAATCAAACGTTCGCACCATGACGATGTAATCAGATTACCGCCATAACCTACTCAGGCTAGTCAAGTGACTATCATTGCACACGGTGCATAGGATGCATGAACGTTTGCACCCGGTGCAAATGCCATCACTGCAATAAAAGTTTTTTCATTGTATGATCTACACTAAAATATTGTTTTACCCGTTACCCGGTGTAGCAAGTGGAAATCACGGATGAGGAAAGAACATATACAATGGACTTGCGACCCTTTATCAACCCGTCGCCTTTCACCGTTATACACGTAAGCGTATTTGTCGGTAATGGTTCGCAGGGTGATAATTAAATAATTACTTACAGTCGACTTCACTTCCGCGCATGTTCCGCTTATTTCGAGCGCTGGGTTTGCGTCATCTGCCAATCGTGAACGACAGCAGCGAGGTGATCGGCATGGTAACCCGCAAAGACCTTGCACGGTATCGTGTGTGGCGACATCGCGGCCGTATGGGTGTAGAAGAATTACTTGTTTCCAAAGAGATTTAATTTAATTATTACTTTTTTCCTTACCTTAACTCCGATAGTTCGTGAGAAACCGTTCCAGTTTCTGGAAAATGTTCAGATGGACTTGGGGAATAAGGTATTTTGTTCGCTTGACTTGCCTTCTTTATAAGTGAAGCCAAGAATATTTACAGTTTCCTTTTTCTTTTCTTGGCATTGCTCTGAAATACTAATGGACTAACTGAATAAGTTTATAAAATTATTTGTTTTAGAATAAGCCAATCGATATGACCATCCGCCATTTTGTCATATTTTTTATTTATTTATTCATGGGACAAAATGGCCGCTGGATCGATTTGTCTTTCAATTGTGTCGATTTATAAATAGTTACCAAAGTAAGTTATAAGAATTACAAATTACAATGGGATGATAATAATAAACAATGATGGCATTTGCACTGGGTGCAAACGTTTATGCAATTGGGTACATTCAGTGCAATTGTTCCATAGGTTGTTATTGACCAATAAGATTCGTTCGATTTAAATAATTATAAATTTCAAGGTTCTGGTGGGCATCTGATTGCACCCTCAAGCTGCGAACGTGTGTTTATTTGCACCGGTGCAAATCAGCTTGCCATCACTGATAATAC
Organism: Liometoxenus newtonarum; assembly: GCA_030264535.1. Lineage (NCBI taxonomy): Eukaryota > Metazoa > Arthropoda > Insecta > Coleoptera > Staphylinidae > Liometoxenus > Liometoxenus newtonarum. The sequence continues at coordinate 26,943 of JARJEB010023226.1, forward strand.
ATAAATAACTTAATGAATGCCAAATGAATAATTCCGAAACAAAAACTTGTAATTACCTCATGACCATTAACAACAAAATTCCGGAAATTAGTTGTACTTTGGAAATGGTCGAAGAGTAATTGCATTTTTGTTTTATTCCCATTACATACACAAAAGTTGATTAATATAGTAGCAGTATAAATATTTTACAAAGTCACTAAAATGTAATTATTTTTATAAGAATGTTTCTATGTAAATGTATATTATTTCTATTAATATTAGTAAATTTATGTCGGTTTGTCTTTTTTTGCATACTGTTTTTCATTATGCTCCTATTATTGCGGTTAAATATTGTGTTTTTGAATTGTATTTCCTATTATTAGTATTATTATTTTTATTTATGATGTTGAAATCTAAACTTTACTTGTATAAAGGAGCATTAGGTAAAATTGCACAGGAAGCCTCTAATTCATACTGATTAATAATACCCATTATCATAATTGTTTGATGATCTCATTTCATTATGATTTTAGTTCTTTTGATTCGTCGCGTTTTCAATACTAGCGTTTTTTTTGTATGCCTTTGTGTGCTTTGTTATTCCTGTAATTATGATATATCGCTCATATCCCCCTGACAGCTTCAGCTTCACGCCATATCACCTTCTCCCATCAATTGCTAAGGTTTGTTTCGTTGCTTATGTGTCCCCCAACCGCACACCTCCATCATATCTTAGACATAGGAATGGCTAGAAGTGCTAGCCTTGCGGCTATGTCACACGCACGTCTCATTCTCACCCCATCCCTCGCTATCACACTCCGACTCGCTAGCCGAATCCGAATCGCTAAACTCAACAGCAACCCGTCGGGCGAGAATACTAGCAACATCATGCAATCCGTTACCCCTTTCCACCTCTTTCTGTTCGATCTT
>JARJEB010023229.1:0-10827 GCA_030264535.1 Liometoxenus newtonarum
AATCTAGATTTACCTGTACATTTTTTTTATTTATGTAAAATTTCAGTATCAGTTATGTAATTTAGAGAGAAAGCAATATTTATATGTGTAATATTCCGGAATTAATAATGGAATTTAAATTTACCAGATTAATATTGTAATTTTGCATAATGAAAATATGGAATTTTACATTTAGTAGGTGTATTCAATAAAAATTACGCAAAATCTGTTAATTTACATATATTTAATTAATACATTAAGAAAAATGTATTATTTACATGTAATCGTTATGCAAAATTACATTTTTTTTACAGTGTATTATATTTACTATAATTTACACAAAATATGTAAATTTATCAGTTACAAGTAGAAAAATGTAAATTTTGCATCTAAAAACATTGTAAAGTTACATACATTTATGACAGTGTAGTCGCAATTGAGAAGGAGTCTTAATGCTGGCTGCCATTTATGAAGATATACCTAATTGAAAAAATGTAGATTTAGTTAAAGTTAAAAATATTTTATAGGAGCATAAAGTCGTGGCAATATACCAAATATTAATGTCAAAGGGCGAAAGCAAAATACGCACTTTGATATGACTATGAGAGAGAACTTCACAAAGGATAATATATTTGCAACAGTTATGGCATAAGCAAAGCATACCTTTATTAAACATCAAACAATCACAATATAAAAGCTTGCACGTGCCACGTATTTCCCTTCATCCTCTATTCCAGTGATTCTCAACCTCTGTACCGCAGCACTTTAGTGTGCCGCGAGATTCTTGAAATGTGCCGTCTAGACTCTACCCATACATAGAAGAGTCAGCCAAGTGTACCATGAGGAAAAAAGGTTGAGAATCACTGCTCTATTCGTAATAACTCGCATCATATTATCAAAGATACAAAGAAGATCCTGATCAACAGATCATCAAATGAAATTGTGATGATCATGATACAAAGTCAGTAATAAAAACAAAATATAAATATAGTACATTCACCCGGTCCGCGGTCCCTGGCCCGGTTCACTTAATATGAAAGATGAAAATCTTTTACAATGAGAGAAACGTGCCACAGCGCAAATTGCAAAGGTAAAATTTAATAAACGTGCAAGTGACCCCTCTTTGTATTCAATTATCTATAAAATTTCTATCAAACATATCGGCTTGGCTTATATGCGAAGTACAATGAAATGTGAAGTGCAATAATAAGTAATTGAAATAGTCTACCCTTATTAAAACCACACCCCTGCTGCCCTCTTCTTGATATCATGTTTTGTCCTGTCCCATTCGTATTGTGATAAATACGTGTGTGTATGGTGTCGAAAGACTTTGATAGGGGATTCGGGGTTGTGTTCATTGCATCGGTCCGGTATACGCCCTGCGTTTTCGTTTTGTGTTTCGCTTTTCGGTGGCGCGGGAGGGTCAGCGGACTTGGGAATTTTAATACATGTCAGTCCGTGAATTAATAGCCCTCCCTTACACGTATAATATATTAATATATTACTCGTACGGTAGCTAATAGCAGGTCTATGGTGTCCTTCCTTACGCACGACTATAAATGCTTTAGCAAACAACTATTAGTCGTTTATTATATTCTCACCCTAAGTTATGAATTATTAAGAGATGCTATTGGATTTTATTGTATTTAACAGAAGATAGGGCAACTTTGGAAAATTTAATAAAAAAAATTCATATCTATCAAATATCTAATTTCATTTCAAAGACATTACATTAAGATATTGAGTGAAAGAAACGAGAATAATTACTTACGTACTAAAGAATTTTAATTTTTGAAATTTTTCGTTTGCTGAAGTCATGTAAAACTGAAATATACAATAATTGGACAGCTATGTGAAACACTTTTTTGCCAAAATCGAGGTCCATATCATGTCCACATTAACTTTTATGTGGACATAACTATATGACATTACCTATAAGTACTTTCCGGTGCGCCTGCAGGGATACTCGTGTCCTTTGCGAGGTTATCGGTTATGGCATAGTTGACTTATAGCATTTTTGTACTACTGCACTCAATGACCACTCGCCTGCACTGAACATTTTAAGCGTGTACGGACTATCTACAGAATTGCACTCAATGAGTGTTTTTCGCAGTGACTATATGGGAGTCAGTGCATGTCCAGTGTAATGTAATAAGACGGGTAAAATGATGCAATTAAACTGGTTTTACTACATTAAACATATTATACTACTCGTTATACTTTTTTTATGCTACGAGACATATTAGATATGAATATTTTAGGTTAAAGGAACTATTCGACTTATAGAGTGCATGCAAAAATTTCTGCCCCGTCTCTGGAGACTGTGTTGAGTTCAGTGCTCAATTCAGTGCACATCATTTTGTAGGTTAATGTTATTGCAACACTGATCAAAGCATTGACAGGTCTACGTCAAATAATTTTCGTTGCAATCACGACAACTATCAACCAGCAGTAGAAGTAGAAGTTTCGGTTAATTATATCGACATCCATTAGAGTGCTATTGCAGGTTATGTTCGGTTTAGTTGCACTGTGCCAGTGCAGTGTAATTGCCAAAGGGCAAAAAGTTCAGACCTTGTGCATGCACTTACCTCCACTGACCACTCGCTCAGTGTAGTTCTGCCCGAGCCCGATTGCATATATTATAATTATGTAAGTCGAAAACGCCAATAAATGAAATCATTATAGGATGAGGAAGGTCATACAATACAAATCCGTCAAAGTTTCCATTAACCTACAAAAGGATCTGCACTGAATTCAAAACCGTCTCTATAGACGGGTCAGAAATTTTGGCAAGCAGTGCAAATTTTCGACTGCGCTGAGTGCAAGCATTCGACCTTTCGGTAGGGTAACATTAAATTATAAGTCGAACACTCAGACTTGCATTCATCAGTGCAAAAAAATGCCCGAGTCATATAAGTAGAAATCGACATAAGGTTGCAAATGGCCAGTGTGTCGTTTTATTCTATATGTCTCTATGCATTATACAGAGTGACTTTAAAATGTACTATATACAGAGCGTTTATTTTACTATCGAACATAGCATATGTTGTATGCAAGTTCGCAACTAAAATAAACTAGTAAAACTCATGGCAGTGGCGATGCACGATAGCACGATCAAAGTATTAATTTTTATGATCATGTCGTTATCGTTACTGTCAGTTGTCAATTTTGTTCCTTGTCATATTTGAATTGATTGTTCTCAAATTGTTTATCAATAGTTAACTACTTTCCAATAACTCACACAAGTCGAATATCGATTCAACACGGTTTACAAAATCATCAAAATTGCTCGCAAACTGATCCACTGACTTGTCGTGGTGTGTCGTCGTCCGTCTTACATCCCACATCCCTACTCTCTTTCCCAGTTGTTCGTATTTAGCAATACAAAGCCCCACTGTCATGATTTTGACCCGTTTATTTTAGCTACGAACATAGGACATGCTATATTCGACGGTAAAATAAACGCACGATATGTTTGTCTATTTTATTTTTATGCATTTGTGAAGCGAATTACTGAATACCTAAACTAGATTCTTATTCAGTTTTAAGAGTGCTTATTCCGCCGTTTCGTATGTAATATTAAATTAACAATTGTATTAAGATATATGTTAATTTGGTATACGATCTGACTTAGAAAAATTTCCACCGGCGAGGAATCGAACTCCAAATCTTAGGCTTGTCGGGCCTAACTCTTGCCATTGAGAGCCATTGAGAGTTAGGCCCGGCAAGCCGAAGATGTGGGGTTCGATTCTTCGCCAGTGGAAATTTTTCTAAGTCAGAATCGTATATTAAATTAATATGTCTTAATAAAATTGTTAATTTATTATTACATACGCAACGAATGGATAAGCACTCTAACTGAATAAAACCTAGTTTATTCAGTTATTCGCTTCACAAATGCATATATGTATCAAACCTTCGTACATATACTAGTCAATCACATTCACTTTTATTTTATTTATGTTCATTTTTGAATTACTCCCCGACTATATGTCGATCACCTAATCACTCTGTATAAACACTATGTGAAAATGGAAACCATGTTGATATTACTATTTAGTTATTTACTATTAGGTACTGATGGTAAAAGCAAAAGATAAAATTAGAAATTTATTATATGGGGGCTGATTAGCATATATGTATAGGTACACAAGTAGGTATAGGTGTATTATGCAAGTACACACCTAGCACACCTTCTTTTAACCGTTTTTCATGCGATACTATACCTTTGTACTAATAAGTATACAGTGCCGGATTAAGGTAGTGCGGGGCCTGTAGCATTAGGTGTTATATGGCCTTAATTTTAAATGAACATAAAAAATTGAAAACAATACGTTTTCTGCATTTTCCGGAGGCAAATTGATTAATAATTCTGTTAGTATCAATTTCGCGCAGAATTTCATGTTCTATAAGGTCATCAACGAGAAAAAACTAAACTTCCACCCAAGTACCTAATTTCGGAGAACATTCCATGAAAATGAACCCAGGAAACGCCTCTCCCGTAGAAAGGGGAGGACCTAGAATGCAAAAAACAGTGTTATACGGCTTTAATTTTAAATGAACATAAAAATTTAAAACAATACGTTTTCTGCATTTTCCGGAGGCAAATTGATTAATAATACTGTTAGTATCAATTTCGCGCAGAATTTCATGTTCTATAAGGTCATCAACGAGAAAAAACTAAACTTCCACCTAAGTACCTAATTTCGGAGCACTCCATGAACAGGACCCCAGGAAACGCCTCTCCCTTAGAAAGGGGAGGACCTATAATGCAAAAAAAACAAACAACTTATGGAATTCAGCGAGGGATTAATCAACATGTTTTGCCAAAGCGCGGGGCCTGTACCAAATGCTACAATTGCTAAATTAATCCGGCACTGCCCGAGGTATATGTAGTTCTCACCTTTGAAGACTTATTGAAACGTTCATTTGCCTATGAAGCAAATTCTTTATTTCTGAGTCACGTTCAGAACATAATTTCTTTTTAGGCGCTTCAAACTCAGGCAAATAATCTCGTTTCCTTGACATTTTTTAATTTACATTAAGGACATTAATGAATCTCGTCAGTTTAGTTCTTAATATTAACAATTGTCTTAAAATAATAATACGAACACGGCCAGTCACAGAAATAAATGAATACAAATTGGATATGAAAAGTTAGGTTATGTCAATGAAACATATGTCAGTACAGACATTTTAAAACAAAATTAATGTTTTATTCAACTTTTATTACCATCAATATCTTCGCAAGCTTCGATAATCCTGCACATTCCCTTTGAAGATAAATCATGTGGTGTTTTCTTGTCCTTATTCGGAATATCGCTCCTGGCCCCACAACCAATTAAAAGTTTGGCTTCTTCCTGTCTGTCTTCCTCACATGCCAAATGCAATGCTGTATTGCCATAAGCATCCTTCGCATTTATATCAATTTTGCCTTTAAAACTAACCAAATATTTGACAACCGCTGTGTTTCCTTTGCTGGCAGCTCTATGCAAAGGTGTAGCCCCTCGAATGTCCCTAATATTGATATCTGCGTTGTTTTCAACTAAACATACGCAAATCTAAACGAAAACATTATTGAAGTTTTGACTTAATCTTGTGGTTCGTTTCGGTTCGAAAATTTGATTTACCTCAGTGTATCCCTTAGAAGCAGCATATTGGAGTGCTGAATGACCTTGTGTGGTTTTGTGGTTTACATTCGCTTGATGTGAAATTAAAAGTTTAACAATTTCAAGTCGACCTGATGATGCAGCTAGAATGAGTGGTGTTGTCTCCGAGTCGTCTTCAGCTTCAATTTCGCTTTGCATTTCGATTAGGTATGTGGCTAGTTTTAGATTTCCACTAATTGATGCCCAATGTAACAAAATTCTGCCATTCTAATAACAAAAATAACTACATAAATACAATAACAAGTCGCATAAAAAAGTATGAACAATCTTACATTATCTTTCTTGTTGACGAGCGAAGCGTCTTCGCATATTTTACTTTTAACTAGATCGTAGTCTCCTTTGTAGGCACTGTCATAAACTGTATTAGGATCAGTCATTATTACAAGTAAAAAAACCGAAGTAAAAACTAAAGCTTTGAAAAATTCTATGCGTGAGAATGACGGACGACTAACGTTGGAGTGACGAGGGAATTTGAGATGATTTGAGGTTATTTATGGGCGCATTCGTAATTTGTCTTACGAATGCGTGCGCTACATCTCCGCTAGATTCGTAGCAGCTCTGAGCGGTCGGCCATGTTTTCAAGCTACTTTTTGAAATCCGCTATTTTTGTAGCGTTGTGTTAAAATTTTCCCTAAAAGAAAAATAAGGAAATCCAGAAGAAAACTAAAGCACAGGACGAAACCTGAAACCGAAACTAAGATTGAAACAGAATAACAGAATCGAAAATAAAGAGCTTTGCGTTAAGTTAAAACGAGCTGCAGGGGTATCGGCCCGTTTCGTACCATTTCGTACCCGCTTTCGTAGAAACTCTATTGACCGCTACCATTCCAGCGGTTACGTAGCCGCTACGTCTTACGAATAAGCCCAGAATTTTATTTTGTTGCGAGCAGTGTTGCCAGATTTTGGATTATCCATGTCGCCCAAAATCGCAAAGTCATAATTATAGACAACTCTAAATTCATAAATAGGCTACTTTATATTTATACCAACAAATTAACCCCCACTTAATCTATTTTGTAATTGTAAACAACAGCACAACAAAATGCAGGCACAAATATTTTTTATTCTTCCGAAAGCATCAGTAAGTAACAACATATAATAAAATTCGTTCAATTTGCGATTTGCTACTTTTACGAAAAGTGATTGCAAAATTTCATCAAAAATCGACCATTTTGTAATAAATCTGGCAACACTGCTTGAGAGACACCGTTCAAAAGTTGCTTTCGACTTGAGGGTAACAAACCTCATGAGCCAAAAACAGGAGTGCGTTCAGAATACCTGAATTGTTCAGATTGGTACTAGTTCTGTCATTCTGAATGCACTCCTTGGAAAAAATAGTTTTCTAACCTTACTTTCTGTACTCACAATCTCACAAGTTACGATCGAGGACGAGATCACTCGGTTCACTCCTGGGGTTCTATTTGGTTTTCATCTTCCATATTCCATTTATTAGTAGAGCATGGAGAAAGATGAAGAGTTCCTCCATGGTTATTTCGTATTTACTTCACAATTATGTTTTGATAAGGCTAAGGAACATGTAGTACGTAACATTAATTAATAATTGACTTTCTGAATTGGTTAAGCTGTGAAATAATCTCTTAGGAAAAAGAAAAGGAACATCAAAAGGTGTACGACACAGCTCCATGGCTAGCTTTGATGAATCAGCTACTTCAGCTTGCCTTAGCTGAGAAAAGCTACATGGAAATTGGTTTCTTACAGAATAAGAACAAAGGATTTCTAAGGAAAGACGTATGTTTACTAATTTAATAGCATTCAGAATCAAAGTGCAAAAGTACAATTGTCGCTTTCGATTTGATCCATGGAGCTGCACAGAAACAGCTCCAGTACAGTTAAACATTGTTCGATTTGGCTTGGAGTTGTACTGGAGCAGTTTCAATGCAGCTATTCGTAGATTCTTGAGTCAAATCGAAAGCCATTACTGTTCGTTTCAGAATTCTCTACAAGCTATCTATGACACTATAAAATTCGATTTAAAGCGTATCGAGGAATTATGCAAGAATACAAGCTGTGATAGGAAAATACAAAATCATTGTCGGAATATTGAAGAGTTTATAACAGCAAGGAATAGTTTAATACATTTGTATCCTTTTACCTTTTTTTCTAGATTTTTTTTTACTTTGCGATTTAATGTTTAAACTTTTGTATTTATCTTAAAACTAACTAAAAAGTTATGAACAAATATTTACAAGCAGCTTGATGAGACCAAAATACAGCGACTTATTGCAAAACATTGAATTGTTAACTCAAAGATGTGTTCTGAATTTTACCGACATTAGTTTAACACCAATCAAAGCAGCGTTTAGTCTGGAATGTGCAATTTTGGAACAATTGTTTCGTTCGTTGATGGAATTGCAACGATTGCAATTTTTACCATCGCTGGCGCATATTCATGGAGCTCATACACGTCTGCAGGCCTGGGAAAATACCAAAATCAAGAATCGAGAAGTAATTCTAGTTTTCTTTAAAAAATTACATGCAAATACTTCTGCACACATTTTATGCGTTCGATATATCACTCTTACTACTATGAGTAGTGCTGAAGTACTTTGATCAAATCGGAACTACTCTAAGTAGTTTACACTGGCATATCGGAAGCAATGCACCGGGTGTAATGATAATGCACCGAAATAATATTCATAAGATTCAAATAATTATAAATTTTAAGGTTATGGCAGGAATCGGGTGGAAACGTTTGATTGCACCAGGTGCAAACCGTGTGTATTTTGTACCGGTGCAAAATGATCTCAAGGTAATTACCAAAATCAAGAATCGTGAAGTAATTCTAGTTTTCTTTAAAAAAAATACAGTAATGGCATTTGCACCGGGTGCACATACATTTGCACACATTTTATGCGTTCGATATCTCACTCTTACTACTATGAGTAGTTCTGAAGTACTTTGATCAAATCGGAACTACTCCAAGTAATTTACAGTTGCATATCGGAATCAATGCACAGGGTGCAATGATAATGCACCGAAATAATATTCATAAGATTTAAATATTTCTAAATTTTAAGGTTATGGCAGGAATCGGGTGCAAACGTTTGATTGCACCAGGTGCAAACCGTGTGTATTTTGTACCGGTGCAAAATGATCTCAAGGTAATTACCAAAATCAAGAATCGTGAAGTCATTCTAGTTTTCTTTAAAAAAATACAGTGATGGCATTTGCACCGGGTGCACATACATTTGCACACATTTTATGCGTTCGATATCTCACTCTTACTACTATGAGTAGTTCTGAAGTACTTTGATCAAATCGGAACTACTCTGAGTGGTATACAGTGGCATATCGGAAGCAATGCACCGGGTGCAATGATAATGCACCGTAATAATATTCATAAGATGCAAATAATTTTAAATTTTAAGGTTATGGCAGGAATAGGGCGCAAACGTGTGATTGCATCAGTTGCAAACCGTGTGTATTTTGTACCGGTGCAAAATGATCTCAAGGTAATTACCAAAATCAAGAATCGTGAAGTAATTCTAGTTTTTTAAAAAAAAATACATTGATGACATTTGCACCGGGTGAAAATACTTTTGCACACATTCTATGCGTTCGATATCTCACTCTTACTACTATGAGTAGTGCTGAAGTACTTTGATCAAATCGGAACTACTTTGAGTGGTATACAGTGGCATATCGGAAGCAATGCACCGGGTGCAATGATAATGCACTGAAATAATATTCATAAGATTCAAATAATTATAAATTTTAAGGTTATGGCAGGAATCGGGTGCAAACGTTTGATTGCACCAGGTGCAAAGCGTGTGTATTTTGTACCGGTGCAAAATGATCTCAAGGTAATTACCAAAATCAAGAATCGTGAAGTAATTCTAGTTTTCTTTAAAAAAATACATTGATGGCATTTGCACCGGGTGAAAATACGTTTGCACACATTTTATGCGTTCGATATGTCACTCCTACTACCCTGAGTACTACTGAAGTACTTTGATCAAATCGGAACTACTATGTGGCATATCGGATGCAATGCACCGGGTGCAATGATCAATGCACCCAAATAATATTCATAAGATTCAAATAATTTTAAATTTTAAGGTTATGGCAGGAATAGGGCGCAAACGTGTGATTGCACCAGGTGCAATCCATGATTATTTGCACCGGTGCAGAATGATCTCAAAGTAATTTTGATATTTTCTTTTCTAGGTTCGTAAATTAAGTTTCATAAAAACAGCTCAGTTACCAGCATTGTTCCAATGGCATTTGAACTTTAAAGGCGCTGTTTTGAGTAAATTCAGTTTGTTCTTTCACGATACATTGGCATCGCAAACAACATCAAACGAAATGCGTCAATTATGTTCCAAGTTGCAATACGACTATTACTACAAGTATGTTACCTAACTTTATACAGTTATAAATGATAATTAAAACGATCTAATTGCTTTGACAACTGTTTCAGAATGCAACAGTTCCAAAAACGGTACGATGCTGGAGCCGTCATGTTATTGTCCGACACGCAAGTTAGCTGTGATACCACCGCTTATGATAGTTTTCCAATCATCGTATCGTGTCCTCCGGTAAGTTTTTTTTTCTTTTTATTTCTGCCAGTTACATTTGTAAATCATGATTTGAATTATGTAGAGGCCGCTCTCGCAAGTTGAATTGATATTGAAGATGATAATGGATGCCCCAGTCGATGCCACATCATCCGAAAACGTCATTTACAAATATAGCTCGCAAGATAAGCTAACATGCATTTACAGTGTGGCGGAACCTAGCATTTATTTCATTTGCATCTTTGATGGCAAAAAAACCGAAAAAGATATTCATATAAGCAATTTCATCATTGAAATATGCACTAACATTAGATGTACAAAAGTGTTTAGTAATTTGAAAACTTTATCTAAATAGTTTTTTTTAACCAAGTAAAACAACCATTATTACGTGTGCATGCAGGCGCATATAAGTCACATTAATACCACTCGCGAATAATGGAGCTTGACACACGTCAATAATAGGTTATTATTCCTCTAGAGATTTACTTTACGTCAAGCACAGCTCTTCGCTGCATTCAATAATCATATGTGACACACGGACTGCATCTAAAACGTCATCTAGGATTATGTGTTGAATTCCATGGTTGAATTTTTAAGTTTGAAAGCCAAATTAAATTTTGTCGTCGCAGATAAAGTATAGT
>JARJEB010023234.1:0-11520 GCA_030264535.1 Liometoxenus newtonarum
GTGTTATTCATGTGTGTGTATATTGTAGTAGTGAACCATATTCGCCTGATGATGATCTTAAGTGATCGAAACCGGTAGCATGACATTACTTCATTAAACTACTTTTACTGGAGCTGTAAGCAACAAATTGGGTATCTACTCCCTTTTACTTGAAATATTCCTTATACATTTCCTCCCCTCAACTGGTTCAACTCTTCCATCAAATGCAATCATCATATTTTTAGCGCCATCTTAACTATTCAGTTTGCACTAGTTTATTCAATAATAGCGTTATGAGCACTTAGATGTGCATACAGTACATTCTGAGCATTTGTTAATTAATTATTGCAACAATAACAACAAAGAACAAGCAGATTTGTTATAACAGGCAAATCTCGTTGGACAATATAACTCCATTTGGTCATCAGGAGTGATCCGATTAGCTGTGGTGACGGGGTGAGCCTATGTCTCGTACAAGATGTTGTCTCAAAGGTAGGGCGCCACTCTGTGATAACGGGACAAAGACCCAGAGTATGAATCAAGTATCACATCAGAAATAACAAAAATGCTTTATTACTTCAAACACCAAATTATCGATGCACTCCCAAGCACAAGAATTATCTAGCGATACAATCCGCATAATTGCATAACAGGAATTTACTACCCAAACTGGCTTTACGATCTAACACCGCGTGGATCATAATAAAATTATTCGAATGCTCTTTCACATAATTTAGGTACAAAAAATTTCAATAAACAAACAACGGAAATTGGATAAGTTGTAATTATTTGATCAAAAAAAAATAATTGAATTTTGTTAAGAATTGTTGTATGTTGTTACAAATCCTGTGTGTAGTTGTTATCAAGATAAAAAAGCAATTTGTTTGGTCTCCAGGTACTTAACTCTACCCTATAATCAGAAATATTAAATTTTCCCTCATTTCTTATTTGTAATCGAGAACAACAATCTGTAATATCATCCATTCGTCTATAACTTCAAGAAAGAAATATCTCGGTTTTATTTAGTTCCAATTTTCGTCTATGAATTCGTTCCAAATCGACAGCTCTGCGTAATGTAGTATGTGATATGCGACGATGATATCGGATCACAGGAAATTTGAAATGTCGTCGATGAGGACGAGATCAAAAGGATGTGTGCTTTGCTCTTCCAGCTTCCTTGAACAAAGAAACGTATTAAGATAAAATATGTCTCCCCACCTCACCCAACATTCATTATCCCACCAAATTTTCCAAACAGCACACTTCTATAAAGACATAAATGCGGCCAAGATTTAGCAACGAAAAATGTAAGACTACAGAAAGAATATGTTACCCGAGGGTTAATAACAAGCAAATTGATTGCGTTATCCGAGTGGTAGCGTTATTCGGGTTCAGCTTACTAGTGGGTCGCTCCATATAGTCGGAACGAATAATAATAGAAGGAGCGCGGTCGTAAAATTTTGCACAACGGAAGTTTATTACATTGTTGTACGCGTTCAACGCTCGCACGTATTCGTATACGTTGGGGTTGTGTTCATGTACGCACGTACGAAATGAATTTCTGCAGCATGCAGAAAAGCCAAGCCGTGGCCGTGGTGGAGATGGTTGGGTGTAGTTGGAATGTTGTAAACCAAACCTACACATTCGAGACGAGCTCGAGCAATATAGAGATTTTACGCTATTGTTACTTGCGTTACTTGTGCCCATCCCGTGCAAGTAATATAGTGCAGATCGAAATGATAAATGTGGATTTTTAATGAAGCATCTCTGGCCCATAAAATAAATAAATTAAAATTCAATAAAAGTTGCAAATATATCGTCCTGGCTAATATGCTCGGTTTGCCGTCCCCATTCATTCCGAGTTTTCGATTATTATTTAATTAACTGCCGCACCGCCATGAATAAAATTATTAATGTTAATTTACATATTTAATTAAAATTTATTTTGAATATAACCTAATTAATTTATAATGAAAACCATACGGAGTGTTCAACAGGAATATAGAAAAAAGATCTTTGCTGTGAACTTGGCTCGGTTTACTTATTTATTATAGTTTGCTTAATAGAAGTGTTGTTTTTGTTGGAAACTTTAAACTGAAAGGTTGTCTTGGCTTATACTCTTATAACGGATAAGTAACATTTACACCCTGTATATAAAAACAGAACGACCTATAATTGGAAGCAATAAATGCAAATGTGATGCGTCCATTACAATTTGATTGAATTGTGATCAAATATTAATATTATTCGATATTTTTATTATTAAAATTGGGAATTTTGCAAAATTTTTACATTGAACAATAATAGTAATTTACCTAACAAGTCTGGAAAGTATTTAATTTGTCACGAGCGCGATAATATGAAGAGCGAAACGAAGTCGAGTGCTGAAAGAGAATGTTTTCCAATCGAGTTTCGTGTTTTGTTGCCATATAGTTATGACTTTACAGCATTATTTTTACTTTCCCCGATACTACATAAGATAGTTATAGGAAAGTATCGGATTCACCTCAAAAACTCGATGTCCGGTTTTCGACGGATCTCCACGAATCTCGCTTTCCTGAGTCTGAAAAAGTGTCTGTATGCGATTGTGTATCTGTATTTCCGCTGTGGACAAAAGCAAGCAACAGATCGGAATGAAACTTGGTATACCAGTGGTGCCCAACCTTCAACTTGGCACGATCCAATTTAGAATTTAAAAATTGTAGACGAGCGACAGTTTTTCTCTTTTCTATATAAAAAGGAAATGTCTGAGCATCAGATGATGCAAAATCAAATAATTTGACATAATTAACAATATCAAACATCCATCCATGCCCGAGTTGATAGTACGAGTCACATCAACAGTTGCCGCGAGCCATATGTCGCTCGCGAGCTACGGGTTGGGCACCAATGTGGTATACAGATTCAGTCAGATTTGAGTCTCACTGCCAAAAAACGCAGGAACGGATTGGCCCTTTAGCACTATCGCGCATTTGATCAGTTCGAAGAGTGAATAAGAAGCAGCAATTACATCCGGTAATAGCAATTCTAACCTATATGGCAAAAGTGTGCCATTTCATAGTGGTCGTATAGCAAAAATATGTTGTCCCAACAATTTTAAACCAATACCTATTGAATTATAAACTTAAAGCTTCTCCACACTTTTTGTGTTTTGCTACTGGAAGTTTAAAAGAACTTCCATTCCACTGTATTAAACTTCATCATGACACATCAATTTATGTACATATATTTTTCCTCGGAAGAATATTCCAGACTAATATGTATATAGATCGAATGAAGATTTTGTGTTGGATGCGTAGTTCTTGTCGATGTTTCGTTGAGGTCTAAGCAGCTTATCAAGAGCATTCGTCGTGTAGATATACATGTATACCCGTTTCCTTTCCAACAACCAAAAGAAGATGATGGCGTTGGACGCAAGACGTTGGAGGCGTTTTACAGAGAGAGCGTCGGCATCGGCATCAGCATCGGCGAGAAGCTTACAGGATCTGATGCCAAGAGACTCAAATCCGACATCGACAAGGATTATTAGCTCCTTTCGGTTCTGGCGTTCCAATATAATCTCGGCACAATGATCTCGGTCGAGGGATCTTTCCTCTTCTATATTTATCCACCCATCTTCCAGCACCCTTAAGCTTCTACAATGTCCGTTTATTTTCAGCAATTAGTGATAAGTCGGTAAATGAATTTGCTTTGCTGATGAAGATGAGACTACAGAAATCTATTTATTTTAAACGCCATCTTAACTTTTTAGTTTGAACTAGTAAGTACCATTAAAGCTCTCGGACCCTTTCTTCTAACTTTTGGTGGATAATTTGTCAAAGACGTTTGATATATAAAATTACATTGGCTACATTTCTGTATATGGTGTGTAATTGAACATTGGAATTATCGGGTGCAGTAAGTTTGGTTGCTTTCCCCAACTGTGGGGTGCAGAGTATTCTGTAATAGTTACGAACTTATATTACGTCTCGGTTATCATGATCTGTCGAACTATTTGTAATTGAATATCATGGTATCTCATTTGTGTTACTCCTAAATGCATTAATCAATATCTAGTTTATTTCGTACGATAAGTACTTCAGTTTAGGCACTAACCCATGTCTGACGTAAGGAAATGCCAAAGTCTATTCCAAGTTTAATCGAAATTAAATTTAATTTGCTTACAAACTTTACGAACAAAATGAAACACATTTCGAATTATTTTTTATCGCAGTATACCATTATTTCTATGGCCGGAATTGTGTTAAATTTATATAACGATAATTTATAATTGGAGTTATATAATGTGCCCAGCGAGGTTTATTGCTCTGACAAGCCCTTCTCGTCATTCTTTTTACGACTCAAAGTTGGGAATTTTTTATTGCGCGAAATTAGATTTCGATTCCCCGGCTTTTTCGAAGATTCTGGAATTCCGTTTCGTTTTCGTATATTGCAAACGCGATCGTTTGTTAGCGGCAATAAAACGTTGAAATAAAAATTTTCGGTGTAATTGTAAAAGCATTTTTGCGCGAAGTCGAGTTGGAAATGTATGTAAAATTTAATGAAAATTATAAGAATTTATAAGAATTCCCCGACGGCGCGTAGTCGTAGCCGAGCTCGTTCTTTATGCCAAAAAAAGGCTATAGCCAGCTTACCCATCCTCGGTAGTAAACAAGTTCGCTTTGCACAACATAATCTACGGATTAAGCAGTTAGTGCTACATTCGTTTTCGTTCATGTTTTGCGCTCAGAAACCGCACCCGCAGGTCGAATAAACGACAAAATTTATTCGTTTGTGAGGTGTAGCTATATATTTTCAACGGGTCCACATCAATATATCACTTCACTTCCTCACCATCATCATGTGTACACGGTGGTTCCCTATCTAGCTGTACCTTTTCGGTATATAGTTTCCATTATTTTGAAACGAGGAAGGGAGGCGTTGACGGTTGACGCCAAAGAGACAAGAAAAAAGTGACAAAAGGCGTTGAAAAAATTGTTGTCGCGGTTTAAAATTACGCGTGTGGAGTTTTTCTTTTAAGGAAGTAAGAAGAGAATACGATATCAACTGATATCCTTCGTTGGATGGTAGCGGATGGCATGACGCCCGTTGTTCCCGTTGTGTTCGCAATGCTGCCGCCTACGGCATCCGGCAAAAGGATGTGCGGGAGCGAAAAAAATGAAGTGGTTATTGTAAAAGTTTTGCCGGTTGTGAGAATGTTTTTGCGTATTCAAGTCGGCGCTATCTGAACGAACGGCACGCGTAAACAATGTTATAAAATACTTAAATTTTTTACTCCCGATTTACGATGTCGGGCCGCAAATAACGCGAAACTTCTTGTCCGTGTTTCTAGCTTCCTTTCAGCCAGCAGAGAGCACCGATATATACTTATAAAACAAGAAAACAGAAAACCAAAATTTCTCATCGTTTCGTTTTTAAATTACAAATGAATAATTTCGCATTGCACATTGCGGTGTAATAATCCATAAAAGTTTGGCTTCCTTCGTAGGAACAACTCACAGACAACATTCTTCGCCATAAAAAACATCATTCATATACATTTTTTTTCAATCATAGATAAAATAAGTAATCAACAATTAAAACGAGTCCACTTAAAAAGTTGTCATCTGATCTCGGTGAAAAATCTGGCAAAAATTCCCTTACAGTTTATTATCTCAACGCAATAATTCATAGATTAATTAAGGCCACAACTTTTTTCTCCGCTTCCAATTAAGTTTTATCCTATAATCCCGAAAGTATGACAACAACTTTTATCATTATACTAATATCATATTACTTTCAACCGCAATAGCAGACAGATCTTAAGCGGCCCATACACTTTCAACCTAGTGGTCAACCTTGTCCTCAACTAAGTTGGGGTTGTTGCCCACACATGTCAACCAAGTTGATAAACATCAGTTTTATTTTGGTCTTCCCACAAGTTTTTACAAGTTGACAGCAGAATTCCCAAAAAAGAACTGATGTTTACAAGCATGTCGTCAACCGTGCCACACATGTCTCAACCTGGTCACCGACATCAGGCTCCGCCCACCAAAAATCCAAAGCACTTTGATTTTCTTCAACTTGGTACTCAACATGAAATTTCAACATAATCCTGCCGACCTAGTCCTCAACATCGCAAGTTGATGACTAGGTTGAAAGTGTATGGGCCGCTTTAATGAAGTGTAAAGAACGGTTAACCTATTTTGGTGAGGGCATATTTTATTCTTTGGTTCTTACGTAACTACTGGGTGTTTCAATGAAAAAGTAACAACACCATTGAAATGAGAAAAAATCCAAGAATGAATTATTCGAACGCGCCCACTATATGTTTGTACTTGGTGAAGCTGGGCATCAGACAAATTCCAGCAGTTACATTTCGACTAGATGTAGATAGCTATAAATCTATGTGACATAGATTAATTTGAAGGTTAGGTGTAAAATTGCAATTTCTTTTTATTGCATCACATCTTCCTCGTTTTCTTCCTTCAGGAATAACCCAACGACACCCGTTCCATATCTTTTATTACTTTATATATTTTTTTCAAAATGTATATATGCGAGTCAACATCAGCCTAAGGTACACAAATAAAAACAACAAAGAACAATGCCGTTTGCCATAATATAATCTACAATATGTTCAAAGTATGTATAAACCACAACTCAGGTCATGTTTGTCCATCCTGTATATAATTATATTGAAAGTTAAAAATTTAAAGAAATATAACATATAGCATTGCATCCCATTTATATCCAGGTAGTGTATAATAATGAGCCGCATCTAAATTATATGTAAGCATGAAACTATCTGTAGAAACAGGGTTTTTTGTCAGAATTTCGTTGTGAAACCCAAGATTTAGAATTCAGTAAAATATTCAAACATATTGTATAAAAATCAAATAATATAAAAATATTGAAAGTTAAAAATTTAAAGAAATATAACATAGCATTGTATCCCATTTATATCCAGGTAGTGTATAATAATGAGCCGCATCTAAATTATATGTAAGATTGAAACTATCTATAGATACAGGGTTTTTTGTCAGAATTTCGTAGTGAAACCCAAGATTTAAATTTCAGTAAAATATTCAAACATATTGCACAAAAATCAAAAAATATAAAACTTGAAAGTTAAAAATTTAAAGAAATATAATATAGAATTGTATCCCATTTATATCCAGGTAGTGTATAATAATGAGCCGCATCTAAATTATATGTAACAATGAACCTTTCTATAGCTACAGGCTTCTCTGAATTTCGTTGAAAACCCAAGATTTTTATTTCAGTAAAATATTCAAACATATTGTATAAAAATCAAACATGTATAATGCAAAGCCTGCAAACACGAATTTCATTACTTTAAAAGTTTCGAACGATTATCGTTTATTTAATAACGCCATTATTCTAATACGTTCCGTTAGGCCTTTAACCTTTTACACCTGACAATCTTCTTGACTACGTGCTGCGACACTTTTTTCTTTCTTATCTCTATCTGCTACGATGACAATGAAGTTTGTTTGACTTAGAATTGAAGAATTTTTTGTGTGCTCATATTAAAGCGCTCGACAAAAGTTATTAACGTTATTAATTTTTATTGAGGATTCATACTTAGGTGAAAATTAAAAATGAATTTTTTTATATGTTTAAGAATTTAAGTTGTTATTTAGTTTATGAGGAAATTCAAATCACTTAATAAAAATAAAAATATTTTGGGGATAATATTCGTAAAATTCTAAATTGCAAAAAGAAATTCGGAATTATTCAAAATTATTGGCAGCTAGCCGATGTTCTCTATATAATTTTATATTCTTCATTCAAAACATAAAGTCGTCTTCTTAGCAGAATTGATTGAAAAGTTTTATGTGAATTTTAACTGCTCAATAAAAATCGTCTTGTCACTTGAAATGATCGTACTTTTATATGAAGGATCACAATAAAAAGGGAAAGCAAATCAACTTTTTAAAGTGTTTTTCTTGTTATGCTTGTTTTTCTTTTCCTCTTTATTTTTCGACTTTTAGCATAATTACATTATCGTTAATTCAGAAATTCATTTCTTAAATTTTATGACTAGCAAAAATCGTTTTTTTTTTTATTTATCACCAAAATCGTGGATGTTTGATAGCGATTCTGATTCGTTATGTCCCATAAATAACACGTTGGAGTTATACATTTCGAAATTGTGATTATCTATCATTGCCGGATTAATATCGAACCGCATATCATGATAAACCAAATGTCGAACCAGCGCGTGCACAAAGCTCCCGTGAAATCATTAATGTCTTTCCAGTTTAACTGAACGAGTAACGACATTGCAAATCATGTTTGTCCCCAAAAACAAACTACCAAACTGTGCAATTTGCTGTTTGAATTAAAAAAAAAAATTGATCAATAAAGTCAATATCCTCTAAATAAAAATTAAACTTCTATATTTGACCATAAAAGTTTGAAATAAACTAAGAAGTATCTTAGTAAATCGCTAGCCAATATTAGCTACGACTGCACGGTCTCTGATAAGACTCGTAAGTTATTTAACGAGAAAACTTTCCTATATGAGCAAAGGACTTCGGAACCTAATTGCACCGCAAACCCTCACAAAAGGCAATTTATAGTTGCGCAGGCTAATTGATAAGAGAATTTATATTTTAGCCGTATATCTAGCGAATTATTTGCCAGCAATACTATATAGTAAAGGGATGGTGAATGGAATCATTAGACCCCACACAACATACAATTTACAAACGTATGATTTCCCATATTTCAACCAGTCAGCAGCCTTCTAATTCAGCCACCCAGGGTGACCAGAGGGTCTAGTCGAATCGTTACAAAGACTCAACAAGCTCAAAGACTACTTTTGTGAATTGCCAAAGTCTCTATACTAAAACAAAGATATAACGAACACCCTCTGGATATTTTTAATATACACTCAAACACGTCTCGAAGACTTAGAACGATGATAGTGGTAATGGTAAGAGTAAGGTTATGAAGGTAGACTCACAAACCCCCAAAGTCTGCTGTAATATTGATGATGCATGATCTTAGATATTAAAATATCTTCGACATGCGATTTTGCCCTTCTGGATATTTGACATTCGTTCCTGGAATGCTGTAAATTCCATCACTATATATTATTGATGAAAGTGCATAGCAAGAGGGTCTTATTCCATCTTAACGTAGAACGTGGGGTGTGAAAATATCCCCTAGCAATGTCATAAGACTGAATATTAAGGCAGCTAACGCCTTGTATGTGTTCCCAGTTCCCACTGGAAGCAGCAATAACGAGCATGCTAGGACGATAAGGATAATTAGGTTTATGTGTAGTAGCGAGCAAATTCTCCTGTTAATGCTGCGTTTTCGGTTTGGGAGTGCGACAAAATTAACAATTTCACGGTGTATTAATATATAATCTGTGGACTTTGGTTCTGTATGTCTTACAACTGACTGACAAAGATCGGGCGGGAAGTTCTATAGTACCACCAATACAAAAAGTTTGGGTGTTTCCTCATATACTTACTACTCCTGATTATGTCACTGGTAAACCATGCATGAATGAATGTATTCGTTCAAATGTAGTAGTTCACAATATTCCTCATGCATCATGAATATCAGGATGGTTCCTCATTGTATTCCAACATTATTATCAACGATATACGGTCGACTAGTTGAGCACAATGCGAGATAATTTAGCATGCAATGTTGAGCACTTATTAATATTAGAATACCGCTTCCGATGGTGCCGTGCTCGTTCGTGCTGCCATCGCCTCGAGCGACAATTCAATACTCTTGAAACCCCTTTCGAGCTGTTCCAGCCACATCATCAGCATCATCGTCATCCTCGTTGTCATAGACATGATAGCAAGAATCGTTGAATTAACATTCAAGGACTTTTTTTTGTCAATATTCTTTAGTTTACAATATACTCTTGCATGGAGAAATAAAGTGCAAATTGAAATATATATCAAATAACTACCAGGAGTATATTTCAAGTAGCGATAATGGTCGCGGTAAGTTTAAATAATTCGAGTCAGCGGTCGGTGAGATAAAAATTGCAATTTCTTTCATCCTGTCTGCTACGGTTGTGTGTACCTACAAAAAAAAGCGCAATCCTGCAAAGTTGCAAGTTGTAAATTTAACGTAACCCCTTTTTCCTCGAGGGCAGATGGCATTCACTACTGGCCTGGGCATTGCTCTACATATACATATACCAACTGTACAAGCAGAAAGCAACCAGGGTCCGTGAATGCTGTAGACCTGTACGTGTAGACGGTGGTGAAACGTCGAGTAATGAGCATGAATACGTCACGTCAAATGCTCGACCGTCGGGCGTAAATATCGAGTTTCTCCTGGATTCAGTAAGGGTAGAAAACCTTAGACATGCCCAAGCTGCTGGCTCTTGGTGAAGGCAGGAAATATATTACAAGGAGATTGCCGGAGTAAATTACACATCTCACGCGCCTCTTCCTATCTTGTCACGTTCCGGAATTAGAGGTCGAGTTGATTGGTCAATCACCGCCAACACCTAGTCCACTTAACACATACGTTCGCATTTAACGCCGAACTAAAGCTACTTCGCGCTTATAGCAATGCCTCAGCCCGGTGTCTTCCTTTTACAAGACGATCAATCGTGGTTCTTAGAATATCCGGGTTACTTCCGATTCCGGTTTATGGCACACTACATTTTCCCGACACGGGTTCTAATCTATATTTCCTCAACGATGCTTTCAAAATGCGCTTCTCAATCCTATATACAAGTACTTGTTATAGATGCAATGACGCAGCCAAAAATTCGTATCTAAACTATCATAATGCACTGGAATAGACGCTATAACATTTGCTTCATTTCTTCTTTAGTGGAGACAATACTAATGCGTTTCTAATGTATGAATGTATAAGGAAACGTAATAAAACCGCAAAAAGCAACGACTTGGATACAAACAAATAAAAAGGATTCTTCCTTCTATATCTCCTTTATAGTTTATCCAAATAGGTTTTGTGATTTGATGCGAAAACAACAAAAAACGTTTTCCTCTTACTGACAACAAAAATAAGTACTATCGGACGCATTAGTATTGTCCAATTATCTTCAGTTTTGCTGTATTCTGTTCAGTTCGGTTATTCTGTTCGGTTTATACCTGAAACCCATGAATGAATATTTTCTGAAATTTAGCTAAGAAACGAAATGACCAGGCCATTGCATTGCTCTGATTACGTTAACGTAATCCCTTTCATGTTTCCAAGTTGAAATTACAGTATTAAGTAAATGGAAACGGTCTGCACGGGTGGACAATACTAATGCGTCCCATAGCACCTGAAGCAATCACACTGAGTTGCTTTCCCGTTCCCGTTGACAGCATCAAACATCACAAAAGGTGCATTTCTTTGTAAGTAACTTTTCTGACGAAAGTGAAAGCAAAGAAACTAACTGTTCGTGAAACTGGAGCGCGTTCTGATTTAGCGGACGTCCGTTTTGCTGTATTCTGTTCAGTTCGGTTATTCTGTTCGGTTTATACCTGAAACCCATGAATGAATATTTTCTGAAATTTAGCTAAGAAACGAAATGACCAG
>JARJEB010023247.1:0-24986 GCA_030264535.1 Liometoxenus newtonarum
GGAACGTGTTCAACATGGCTAAGCCCAGCGCGGCGATTTTCAACTAAGTAGTATGCCAAGAAGAAGCGAGGTTGTATAATAAGTCTCATCGAGGCAATTGTCTCATTTATCAGTCTTAAAGTTTGCAACTCAATTTACATATTCGAAAGAAAGAATTTTTCCTACGGCCACTATGAAATTGCACACTTTCGACATAGTTAGTTAAAAAGTTAAAAAGTTGATAATTGCTCACAGACGACCCAACGTGACAAACTTGTCACTTTCCCGCACAGTTTCCTATCAAATATACCATGAAAAGTGTCTGCAGTGTGACAAGTGTCAGTTCATGGCAGTTTGTGTCAAACTCGTATTATTTCCCATTTTATTATCTAATAATCCAATGGAAAAATGTGACCGAAGAAAAGGCAGTGTTCCTAACTCTAACTCGATTGGAAAACATTCACTTTCGCACTTAGTTTTTAAACACTCACTATTCCTGCCGGTATCAGTGTGGCTATGGTGGGATCGTTGGGGATATATCGGTTTCCGCCAAGTTTTTAATTATAAAAAATTACACCCGTCCACGCTTCGCAGTCTATACATCATTCAGTAAACTATTACGAAGGCGCGTTCGTTTTTTATTCGCGCCCGCGTTACGATAAGCCTTACGGCATTGGCCATCACCATCGCTATACATATATGTAGTAGTAGGTATATAAATTTTTAATTAGTTACAACGATGCTATGCACATCTCCTAACAGCGTTCCTGCATATACACCCCCCGGTTGATTAAAGTTTGCTCGCTCTAAATAACTTTTACATATTCATAGATAATTAAGTTCGCTACAAAGTTAGGTTATAGGTACCTATTATACAACGTTGAACGTTCTATGTAAGCAGAACATCGAATAAGTTAGTTTATAACCTGCAAATAACACGTGTATGTGTGTAAGTAAAAGAAGGGAAAACAGAAAGGCGCTGAGAGTTGCCATGACAAGCTAACTGCAAAAAAATGCAATTTTCAACTTGCAAAGCAGGCAGGCGTGCGGATTGGATTGCAGATGAAAGGATGAAAGGAAACTTTGCATTAGATAGCACGTGCGGAACATAATGCACCTTGAGGCGTAGTTTTTAATGAGGATTACACATTATTAAGTGTTACTTACATAAATAATCAGTATGCAGATTATTTGTGAATTCATAATAGTATATTAGGCAATTAGTGTCATTAGTGCCGTTGTTAAATTATAAATTCAGCCTATTTAGGGAATTTTGTATGTTTCGTAATATGGTTGGTAGCACTTTATATAAACAGGGTTGCCAATCTATTTGACAGGGGATTTTATATCACAGGGCTGAACACAAAATAGAAAGAAAAAAACTAATTTTAGTTCGCCATTTATTTTTACTTTTTAATTAAATTTCACTAAAAGTACACAAATAATCAGTTTTCACATTATTTGTGAATTCATAAGAGTAGATACACTAAAGAAATTAATGTCTTTAATCCTGTTGTTAAATTATTAATCTAGCCAATCTAGGGAATTTTGTATGTACTTTATATATAAACAGGTTTCCAACCTATTGCTAAATAAATTCTTGTGTCCCCCTCCAAATAATAACAATTGAAATAACTCGAGTGACCATCATCACAACTAACAACAATAACATTTGCATATTTTACTATTTATCTTTATCTTATAACGTTGATGAGGTTGCATACGTTAAGATATTGTATTTGCTAAAATTGATAACGTATTATTTCTAGGGGATCATGTGTCCGATAGGATAAGAATGATATTCTTGATATAAAATAAAGAGTCTTCAGTCTGGGTCGAGCTGTGAAGCAATCAATTCTAAAATTGGTGCGAATGCGAAAGTCGTGTCGAGATAAGACAACGAAATTGTAAAACGCGTTTGCAAATAATCCCGCTCGTCTTGTTAAGACTCATATTTAGTGGATTATATAATATAATCCCGCTCGTCTTGTTATAAGACTCATATTTAGTGGATTATATAATAAAGAGTCTCAGTTCTCATAATTATAGAGTGGCGCCCATATTATTGTAATTCCTCTGCCCCAACCTCGACCCGTCTCCTTAGTTAGCCGGAGCAACCTTTAACGGAAGGAATTGTCCGTTACAATCTTTTTCATAGAAAAAACACGATCTCGTAGATCTTTTCGCATTCGTTAGTTGGTTAGTTCATATCACTCGGAACAAACCGTAAGGATGATTTTTATACTTCGCTTTGCCATGATTCCGTAAAGGAAGAGAAGAGGCCATTAACATAATTGATTCGGACAAACTTAAAAGGTGCATGCGAAATTTGAATTGTCATCATCATCATGCAAACAAAGACGTATTACGAATTCTTTTACTATACATATGTATAAATACTGAAAGTACGAAATGAAAATGTGAATTGCGAATTGCGCATTGCTGACGAAAACAAGTTTTTTCTGAGCACTGAGCACACATTGACAACAAGATTTTGATGTTTTGTTCGACTTATTTTCCTTTGCGGACTCGTTAACTCGGAAAATCTTCAAGTCAAAACCCACAAACTACAACGAAGACGACGACAAATTCGAAGCGTCTCCAGATGAAGGAAAAACATTGAGCATGTTGACTTTATAAGGCAAGAGGAAATGAGTGTAAAGGACAAAACAAACAAGTCGATAATTTAAAATTTTCTTTAGCTTATAATACTGGTTCCGAGAAGAAACTCAAAAGTTCATTGTAAAATTTGTTTATTTCAGTACTTTTGTGTTTTTTTTTACTAATGTACATGAAACACCCTGTACATTGCTTGTACATGTTTCTTTAAAGGCGTAGGCAATGTTGCATGCGTAACAAACCGAGAATAAAAGAAATTTATCAATTTGTCACTTCCACCCTACTTAGTCCACCATAAATTACCCTCATCTATTTGCAATACTTTCTTTAGTTCCTTCTTTCTTTTCGTATCCTTGCTTCTTCTCTAAAATACTTAGTAAAAGTATTTAGCATTTTGTAGCCTTCGTTGTCGGCACAACGACCACATTAGCACTTTAATATTTGCACAAGTGGCAGCGCAATGATAATGATTAGGATTAGGCATTCTTGAGAATATTTAAAATTCCGACAAGATGTAAATTGCAGTCATTCACTTTCCAACATTTCGCCCGCCGATCAAACATTCACAAGGCGTTACTTGCTTTAATCATCAGAAGTTTTAAGTGGTCCATAAATTTGCTTGGTCAACTTGCATTATATTTCATTATTCAAATCAATTACATTCATCAGATGAAGGATGTTTCATGTTCTCAATTATTCACTTAATTATAATGTGTATGAGACGAAATTGTATTGGATTCCAGTAAATTCTTAATCCAACTCTGGCAACTCGCCTCGAGTTTGCCTAAATATCTAAATTATTCGCCTCGCCGCCTTCAAGTGCAGTTCATAAGTACCTTGCCAACGTTGGTAAATGGGATGAAATATTTCTTGAATTCTTGACCTAGACAACTAGTCTAGAACACTATACTAGCACTAATAGGAACTAGGAAGTTTAGCCACTGCTATGGCTATCAACAACTTCCTTATATTAAGCGTTTCGGTATTCTCACAAACCCAGGCCAACACAACTCACATCTACCATTTGATGTAGAACGGAGAGGCGAAAACACTGACCTTTTGCTCGACATGCATGCTCCCGTTATCCCGAATAGAGCTAATAAAATTCCGCTCGACTTACACCCCCCATGCCCATGTGTAATGTACGATCAGAGAATTTACAGAGTGATCCGAAATTATTGACTAGTATCTAGTCAACTGCAACTGGAGTCAATAATTTCGGAGTGTAATTCATGAATTTGTTAATTTATTATAAAAACTGTTTCATCAGCTAATATTATTTAATGAATCGGTAACATTTAATGGTTTTTAAGAATGAATTCAATTGATTATTTTTCATCGCCTCTTCTCTTCTCTCATCAATGTTTTCATGAACTCCACACTTCCCCACAGTCGACCTTGAATTAGTGACACCCAACTAGATGGTAATCATCATTGGATATTTAGATATTACACATATTAAAAATTGGAAATTACCCTATTAAACTTTGCAGCGAATATGCTTAAAATATTTTTGAACATCCACTATGTTATATACATTTTATGCAACAGAATTTGTGCTAGCTCAGTTGTATACGATGCTCTCTAATAACTGTTACTTTCTTTTTCATTCTATAACAGTGTGACATGTCCATCTCCTTCTTTCTCGTTATATGTTCCGTTCAATAACAGACAATTGTTGTTTGGGTGGCCTACGTCTTGAGATTGGTTAACGTGCTTGTCGTTTGACTCTGCGTTCAAGCAACATTAATGATTTTGTGATTTATATCTTATATCATATTGTCTCTAAACTATGATTGCGTGAGTGTGCAAAAAATAGTGTTCCAAACTCTTTGTGTTGAGTAGGGTCTTATTCGCTCGTTTTATTAGTGGCACTCGCTCGTGCTCGCAAAACACTCGTTCATAAAACCCTTCTCAATGCAACACCAAGCAACTTGTTGCGAAAAAGTAATTTTGTTTTAATCTTAAATGTCTTTATTGTGTTGACACTCTGTATATGTGACCGAAATATAGACTAGTGGTATGAGTTCTATACTGATGTGCAATATTTCTTCAGTCTGCACAGTAGAACTACGACAGGACGCGCAGTAAACAGCCAACTCTTAATATAAACTATTATTATTACCATACGACGTCGTTATGTTATCGTAAATTTCATTTTGAGCTATTTAAGTTTATATTATGGCTCTATATCGTATAAACTATTATATATACATATATTCTTTGGTGTATAGAGGGGGTGGAATCTCGTACGTTAGAGCTTGCCGGCATCGAAGATTTATAAAGTCCAAACATTCCCCCCTTTTCGACAGGCGTGAATTGTGTGGCTCCCCTTACACGTGTTAATTAATTAATGCTCTGTTCATTCTAATTGTAATTATGCTAGATTTACACCTTCGACAGACTTGTTCCTTCTATAGGCATACTCAGGCATTTATATTTCTCCCCTTACCTATTCGTAAGCGCTGCGTACCTATAGGCAAAGCAAAGGGAAAGCATTAGAATAAAATCCGAATCCGTATAGTTGCCGAAGTTATTAGGCCTGACAATCTTAGCTGTTGAATATATCGCGAGGCAACATGGGAATATTAAAACTTATAACACAATATAGTTACATTCCTTTTACACTAAAATGTAAACTGAGTATGTTGACTCAGAAAATGACGTCATCCATTAGGTGCTAAAAGTGTGCTAAAAGTAACGCGAAATGAGCCGCCTCACTCATTTCTACGAACGGGCTTACAATCGACTGATCGATGTTTTCAACAAAGAAATTTCCATCCGCGTTATTAATATATGTATATCCCTTATTCTTAACAGATTGCTTGCAAACAGAAATTTGTAAAACATAAAACATTAGCGCTGTCACCAGGGACGGACTGGCCATAAGAGATTTTCGGGAATTTCCCGAGAGGCCCGGATGGCATTTTCCCGGGCCGATTGCAAGACCCAGTCCGTCCCTGGCTGTCAGTCAGATTTACTGATCCGGCTAAGTTAAACTGAGATGTCGACTTTAAAAAGAACGTGCAAGTATCTGAGTAATGACGTCACGACTGAGATTTAACTAGTTAACTGAGATTTCGTGTAAAAGGAACGCATGTATTGTGCCTTGATATTGGCTTGAAGTTAAAACTCGTACAATAGTGGGAACTAAATGTATTTCGAAACACACATGTGATGCAAATATGTAATATAGAAGGAGAACTACGTTGTCGGTGGCTTAATGAGAGTCGCCCGCCGGGGGTCAATGGATGGGTCTTACTTGCTTTAAGGGATGTATAGTGTTTTAGTACTTTTAGTGTTCTAAATGCGTCGCCGCCGGCACGAAACCCAACTAACTCTACACACTTAATACTTCAATCATTTCGATATTCAAGCATGTATTACGTTATGTCTCTCTGAATACAAGAAAACTATCATTATAAATAATATAAAGTAGGTATAATACGAATGTTACACAATTAAAATTAATTTGTCTTTTTTGAAAATTAACTTTCAACTCTGATGTAACAATAACAATGAAGTCATCGTCATCGAGCATTGAGTTGATTGCTCGACAAACTCAACTATGATGACATAACCACATATGATGTACTAAAATTCAGGCTCAGATGCTTTCGTTAACGTTGCCACTTTAATATAACCAACAGATTGACTGACCACTCCACATATTACCCCGAACGCAATATAAGTGCGTGGTGCTATACTAAGTGCTTTTGAAATTTAAGAATTGTTTAGAAAGGTAAGACAGGAGTATAGAGCCTTCGCCAGACTTGCTCGAGCCTTCCTTCATTCGGAACGCGCCCATTGCTCCGACTTTAGCTGCATTCGGCTATTCAGACAGAGTTGGAGTGGAATTGGAGTGGAGTTTTTATACGAATGAAAAGATAGTTCCATTCAATAGCGTTTTAGAGGAAAAGAGTCAACAGAGTTGAATAGCCGAACGCAGTTTTTATCATTCCTAACGTTAGGGCGCCACTATATCGCTCCGAGCTTTCAATCGGAACGCGCCCCATCAATCAAACTGCTATAACCTCATATTTTCATCATAAATAGTTTTTGGAAGAATTGTTCAATACAAATTTTTATATTTACTTTAATTTGTGTGATTATAATTTCTAAGTACATACGTAGTTGCGCCAAGGTATTCCTACGTTTTCCGACTGATTTCTATCAACCTGGATCACGACGAGCTACCCGAGCTACCCATCGAGACAATCGTCTTACACCTTGAAGCAAAAGAGTAAAAGACCTAATCGCGCCCTGAGTGCCCCTGAGGCAAAAATGAAATAGCGTCCTTTGCCACCTGAGGACTGCCTCAATTTTACACCCTGGGGACGGTACTGGGCAGAAGGCAGAAGAAGGTGAGATGATAGACAAAGATGGTAGGTAATATTAAAGGCGAGTGCTACCAACCATTTCACGAAATGTAATAAATTCCCTAAATATTTTTAAGTATCCAATTTTTCAAGTTGATTAAACTTTCAAGATCACTCAGTATATCTTCACAAACACTGAAACAAGAACGCATATCCCAAAGTGCTTTCCTCTCGTCATCGTCATCTCTTAATGGTTGTGGATACATGGGAGATTGAAGCAGTAGAGTGGCTGGTTATTTAGTACGTTTCCACTGAGTAGAGAGTTGTAGTAATAGTCCATTGGTGAGTGAGAAATGGAACGGATAAATTAGCACGAGTGTCGGACATATTAATAACCGTAGCAATTGGTGGGTCGGATTTGGTGGCCACAGACCGGTGCGGATCTCGGTCGAATAGGAAAACGGACATTGATTGACCGTCGATCGTCGAATAGACGGATGCTGCGTTGCTGAAGCTGGTGGTGTAGTGTAGATGGTGGTATAGATGTGTGATATGGGGATATTTGTCAATACCCTTTAATCGTCCCTCTATTATAGTTATTATTATAGCTTCAATTCGA
Source organism: Liometoxenus newtonarum (assembly GCA_030264535.1). Taxonomy (NCBI): domain Eukaryota; kingdom Metazoa; phylum Arthropoda; class Insecta; order Coleoptera; family Staphylinidae; genus Liometoxenus; species Liometoxenus newtonarum. The sequence goes on from JARJEB010023247.1 coordinate 7,537, forward strand.
TTTTGATAGCTAGCAATAACTATTCCGATTCTTTATTTTCGTGCAAACTAAAAATACAGAGTGTTTTCAAGACCAGAAACTTTTTAATCTCTATAAGACTTGAATTTAGGAGTGTTTCATTCATAATTTGTGTGGAAATTAATATTTATAGGAAAAATTCGAGAATCGAACCCGAATCTTCTGCATATCTATAGTGCATAGTTCTACCAATTGAACTGTGAGAGAGCCGTTGTAAGTTCAATTGGTAGAACTATGCACTAGATATGCAGAAGGTTCGGGTTCGATTCCCGATTAGAGAGAGAGAGAGAGAGAGAGAGAGAGAGAATTTTCCCAGTAAAATTCAACTACACTCTCCGATTGAAATTCGTACATTATTGATATTTTAATCTTTAACAAATTTTTATTATTGACGTAAGTTAGTAAGACCCTGTATACGAAACTGGGAATGTGATAATTTCAAAGGCGAACAATATAATACACCTTTGGCTTCTTCTTTCTTCATTCTCTGGAATGGACTCTCAAAATGAACATTTTTATTGTGTTGTGAAGCGTCGAAGGGAGTCCTTCCATAACTAAAGAAAGAGTATTATTATATTGGTGGTTGGCCTGGCCCTTTGACATTAGACGTTAGATTTGTGCTGTTGAGTGCGTGACCAAAGACAAATCTTATTTCGTTTTAATCATTTCTCTGTTGAGATGAGCGAGATCGGCTATATCGAAAAATAATAATAAACGACTTGACGATCCGATGTTTATTAGAATGTGGTTTTATTGTGTCCATTTCGTGTTCATTTCGCGACGATAAATGATCTAGCGAGAGAATATCAAGATATTGAGTTTTACTTAGATGTTAGGTATTCGGGATCAGGCAAAACAAAAAATCAAGAAATAAATGAGAAATGATGAGAAAGAACAATTTTAGCCAGGGGTTAATATGTGCTAGTGCCACCGTAATAAGATATAAACACAAAATGGTGATAAAGTTTCCATTCCTTATTTTACTACTATTACGCGATCTGTTTATTAATATGGCTATACACAAATTCGGGATTTTGTTATTTTTATATTTTATTGACACTATCTCGGTCTGTACTTTATTGCATAAACAGGTAAAACGGAATTGTAAAGAAGAGAATAACACTCACGGGTAGAACTATGACTTGCCTTAAATAACGTTCGCGTTAAGTACTTAAATATCTATTGGGACCGAGCTGAGCAAATGCGTTTGGGTACCTAAAAGCCATGAAAATAACTTTTTGCGTCCCGAGTCCCGAGTCCCGAGTCGCCAAATGGTTTTTCATGTTATGTGATCATTATTTCATAATTTTAAGTGCCTAAAACAATAAAACATGTTTTATGATGTTGATTTGAGAATTTAATAATAGTTTTTAAGTTTCTCCTAATAACCTGAATTATCCTGATTCTTGGTTTGTTTTATTGGGTTTTACTTTATAATTTTGGAAAGTATGAAGTAAATAATTGAATAAGATTCCAAAATACATGTAGGTACGAAAATTACTCTATGCATGAGAGTATTCCGCATGTTGGTATGTCCATTACAAACACATCAAACTCTTGGAACTACAATAATCAGTGTAGACGAAATACTGCAGCAATAAAACGTTAATCAACCCCAACCCTCATAGAGTTACAATTGGTAATTTAATTTTTATGTGCAGATTTTTTACGTTCATGATACTTCAAAGGTTTGAATAATGAAATAGTTCCGATTTTTATAAAACTGAAATTATTACCTATATGGATATAAACAATATGTTGAATTCTTTTATAATAATTATTGAATAAAGGTTATGTTTTCCTACAGCTACAATGAAATGGCATATTTTTGTCTAGGTAGAAAGCTAACCAAATTCTACCCACTATCAAAAAATAATGCGATAAAGTCATAACTATGGTAACAAAACAAGAAACTGTACTGAAAAGTGACAAACTTTTCATTTTCTCGTACAGTTTGTTATCGAATATGCCATGACAAGTGTCTGCGTCAGTGTCATGGCAGTTTGTCTCAAAATAGTTTTATAAACATAAAACGTTTTATTAATGTTCCGATGGAAAAATGTGGCCGAAGGAGAAGCAGTGTTCCTAACGCAATTGGAAAACAAGCATTTTCACACTCGCGCGTGAAAAATTGAATGCTTTCCAAACTTGTTAGGTGAACTACTATTTCGATGTTAAGGGTAACCTAACTTGATAATAACAACTAGAGTTACAACAATGGCAATAATGTAAAATGAATCGTATTTAGAGGGCGATATTTTCTCGATAATTGCAAAGGTGCGTTCTTGACTCGCTCTTTACTTCGCTCTTTTATAGATTTCACATAATCCTTCCTACCACATTGTAATTGGTATTTTAAAATACCAAACGGAACAGTTCCAATTTCGAAACAAGATACTAAATGGGTTTCAATTGTGTAATGTTTGTAATTCTTTATATGTACGTGTTTAGGTAAGTTTCGATTTGGAAATGTGCAATTTTCCCGCACGAATACGAATCGTTCCACCACGTATCAAATAATATTTCCTGATTAAATAATAGCAATAGTAAACTCTGACTGAAAAAAGGAAAAAACATTGATTCACGCAAGCATTTTTTATGTTTTTCGCGTTTTCACATTTACGTGATCGTGTGATGATCGGTAAACATTCTTGTCTATCAAAACCACAACAAAAGACTGACGATACGAGTTTACAAGAAATATGAAGTAAAACATGTAGTCTACCAGTCTAGACAAATGATTATACTTGCAATATTTTTTCCTTCCTTTTATATTTCACCTTTCCTTATAATGGCTGTTCCAAAACAATCGCATCACCATTCAAAGAAATAATCCTCTAAAATTCTAAATAAACTGCTATTTTAATAATATAGAATAATTTTTAATACCAAAAGTGCTATTTTTAAAAATTGCCCGAAACACTATTAACTCTGATGATTTCTCGCGACATTTGTAGATTTGTTTTTATACTTTTTCTTTTCGCCCAATACACACTTTTTGCTGCACGTTTTGTTATAGGTTTTATTTATTTTCTCCTCATACCGTTCTAATATATTGAAACACTCCAAAGGGAACATCAGGTTCCTTTGGGATTTGCCACGCAAGGCACGCTTTAAGAACAAAACAACCCTTACACCGGCAATCCATAAGCAAAGAAATATGAGCAAAAACGGTGAAAAGCACGTGAAAAATTCGAAACGTAAAAAATGTAGGTAATTCGTTAACGTTTTAACGAATTACGTTACGAATTGTTGTTGTTGTTATTAGTTAGTTCATCGGCGAACATTTGGAAGCTTTATCGATAATCGTACTAAGAACGAAAAATTGAAGCCCTGGTACGTATAGATAAAAATATAATAAAATATTAGATATTGCTGGGAAAAAACGTTGTGAAAAAACTACCTAAAGAGAAAGACAAATGGAAAGAAAAGCGGATTATGATTTAGTTTAGTTTTTTTTTTCGCGTTTTCGGTTTTTATTTCATTTTCTTTTATATGTTGTGGTTAATCTTTAGGGAATTATTCGAACAGCAAATAAGGATGTAAATCAATTACGAAATGCGAAATGAAAAGAAAAAATAGAAACGGAATGAAATAAAGGAAAACATCAAGAAATTAAAAGGAAAGAAAAAAAATTGTTATAGTCAGCAAGATATTTAAAATTATTGATTATGGTAAAATTAAATTAAATTATTTGATATTTAAAAAATGGTGCTTACTTTTGCTGGATTTGTTACAATTAATAAATTATTTCATTAATAAAAAGCAACATCATCAAGGTTCGTTGACAGACAAATAATTTATGTATTGAACAATTAAATATTTAACAAACGCATGTAAAGCTTGATTGTTTTTTGGTAACTCGGATATTATTGCCTAATCGAATCAATTAAAAATATTTCCAATTAGTCGCCCACAACTCGAATAATGACGTAAACCTTAAATGCAACCAAATAAACCAAAAACGCTTATAATAAATATATGTCTGGAAATGTAATTAAACACGATAAATCAAACCCGAAAGTTTGAATTGTCCATCAAGAATAAATAATTCAATAGTCTCGTTTGACCTTTCGACGTACATTTGACATATCGAATTATTTATCCATTTTTTTATTTATATATGTATTTATATTGTTCGAATAAATTTGAACTAAATCAATAATAAGATAAATGTTTAACTAAAAATATTTGATTGAAATGTCAAGTACTTATTACCGATGCTGGCTTTTTCCAACTAGTAATTCCACGTTAAGCCAATAGATGGAGCACTCCATCATATTGCTAACGTGTCTTCCTCACAAGGCATGCTGATGAGTCCATGTTAGGAAGAAACAGTGTTTAAACTTTCTGTGTTGTTGTTTTATGTATTTTTTCGAAATATAAAATAGTTTGTATTTATTTTTTCTAGAATTTAAAAGTAACAAATTTGTTATGAAAGAATTAAGTGGAACTTTGTGTTTCGTGGTGATTGTCATGGGTAGATTGGCAATGGTAGCGGAAAGAATGGATGGTTGAAGTATAGTGAGTGGATGAAAGTCTGAATGCCTGAGGCAATTTCCAGGGGTTTGAGTAACGAGTAACATGAAGTTTATTAACTTTCACCAAAAGGCCCTGATGGCTACCGCAATTCATGCACTTAAACAAGTATATATGTATATCCAACATGTGAGATGTGGTGAGCAAGTATACAACTGTGTTACCCCCGCCGGCAAGAATCCATCATTTGTGTTCCTTATCGAATAAGAGAATAAGGATTATATTTTAAATTGCATTGGTCCATTACCCAGAACAACTAAGCTAAGAATTACTTTATAATACCGAATACTCAATACACGGATTTCCCAGAATGCGTCAAGCGTGCAGCGAACTAATGTCAATGTCCTCAGTTCCAGACTCCCTGCTCTCACCCAACAAGAATGTAACTAGGAACTGCAATTATTACGATTATTAACGAATAATCTTTGATTCGTAGTATCGAAATTTTACCATTTCAACTACTTATCACTACTTTGTGTCCAATAATAGGGTTGTTCACTTCATTGGAAAATGTACAAAATTGTATATGTAGATGTGTTATAATATCCGTATTGATCTTAATACGTTTTAAATTTATTCATTAGTTGCTAATATAATTTGAAACTCGCGCCAACGTGACGTCATCTTGGGATTACCTCATTTGTCCAAAAACTAATTTAGCCTATGCACTTCGTGCACAATCGGGCTCAATGTCGGAGAGATAAACATTCGAATTAGTACGAAGTGCTACGAGATGTTACGAATTGGCCAAATGAGATTTCGACTAGATTACGTCATGGTACTCGCGAATTTTGAATTGATTAATTTTCAAAAAAAAATTTTGCATATAAACAACTATATTAAAAAATGTAAAAATACTGGTCAATTATATTTTGACGTAGATGACAAATATGCATAATAAAAAAATTGAGCATACTACGGACACGGACTACCCTATTTACTCTTCTTGGTTCTTACTTCAGTTCAGGTCATCCCCTTCATTAGCATTCGTTGAACTTTAAAGGTTGAACCAACCTAAAATCAACTTTTTGTTTTCACGTTTAACTCTTGTCCGAATTTACTTTTTATAGTAAATGTAAAGTAAATGACTGCTATTGCATGTAAGGACATGTTTGCTGTTTAGTGACCTCTATATGTATTTAGGATTTCGAAATTCAAATTCTTCCCGCTCAATACTCTATACCCTGATGTTTACATTTAAATTTATATTCATTTATTTAACTAAGGAATACAATAGGATAGCTCGGACTGCACAGGAACACACGCTTGGAACGCTGGCCAAATTTCCGGTGTGTGTCTTGTGTCTCACGGATTGGGTGGTAAATATAGTAACTATAATATTAGGAATTAGGAAGTTAGTAGGAATAGGAGGAAACTGTTTGGTCAAATCATTGACAGACAAAGCTAGAGAAGAACGGAGCACAGATGATGTTAAACAATAATCAGGCGAATGTTTGAACAATATGATGATGATTTCCTGAAACGGATGAACTGAGAAATTTGCTGGTCTGTATAAAAGCCGTTGGATTAATGAGCAGATTAAAAAAGATCGGGCTAATTACAACTGTGTTCGAACATTATCAGCGAATTTGCATGTATTGTTGCGTCTTTTGGTGATTTATTGGCATATATTTCTTTCGCAACTATGCATTTCTTATTCCTTTTTCTTCCATGTCACGTTTCTAATTTTGTGTTGCCTTGTTCGTTCCATGTTAGCTGTCTTTATTCAATATATCCGGAGTATTCGATCGATCTTTCTTCAGTGCTTTCTATCGCACGATTATTAATTTTCTATTCTTTTATATGCGTATGATTTATTACAGCTTTCAAGTTATCTAAGAGTGTTTTCCAAATTCAGCAAAATGGTCTCTATACACTTTCTTCTTTTGTTCTTCAATTATTTTTAGAGGTAACTTATTCTTATTTAATTATATTTTTATATTTATGTAATTAATTCCTGAAAGCTTTTTTCCGTTCATTTAAATTTTCAATTTGTTTTGTATTCAAAACATTTAACCGCTCCTGGTCCACGACATTTCTTTATTCTTTATTCTTATTGCTTTCCCATTTCTAGCTAGGTCTTTATATATACTCGTTAAGTATATATTTTCAATTTTCATCTTCGCAACGACGAATTCGAACGCCGCCAACTGGCAACTTTGGTTTTCTTTTTTAATAAAAAGATTTATTAGTATCATGCATTGCTTCTTCGAAACGAAACGAAACGAAACGAAGAACATGATGTTATTTATTGCTACTATTTATTAAACAACTGTTTCTTAAAGTTGCCACAATCTCAATACATAAAATACAATCACCAGACTTCGTCGAAATTGTTGAAAATCGGTGGATATTGAATTGAAACTATTGAATTTGCAAAAATATCAAAATAAACATCGGATGCAAACGTATAGCTCGGATTGATTAAACCCGAATTTATTAATATTAAAATTATCTACAAACCACACCATATCATATGGTTGCAAACTACGATCATATACAGAATATTCATTTATCGAGTGGCCATGGAGATTTTCATGTTAAAAACTTTAGGTCATCTAAATCCGTCTCCTGCGCAATAGTTTGCAAAGAAAAAAATCATACTCTTAATTTGAACCATTTTTAACCCATTCGGATAATTTTTCATACCGGCCATGGTCTGCTTGCTAAAGAAACAAAAAGTTTAAAAAGTGGGTGCATACATTTACACACATCAATAAAATAATGATGTTAATGTGGTTGCATACGATAAAATTTCAAATTTTTTCACTTTCTAAACATTTCTCATGGCCGGTATTAAAAATTATCAGAATGGGTTAAAAATGGTCCAAAATAAGAGTGTAATTGTTTCCTTTGCAAACTATTACGCAGGATACCCATTAACACGACCAAAAGTTTTTAACATGTAAACCTCCATGGCCACTGGATAAATGAATATTTTGTATATCTAACTATAAATTATTGTTTTTGGTATATGGATGATATACATGGATGATAAATGCGATCGGTGGCGTGTGTAATTGCATTCGATACTTCGATCCGATACACTTTAAATTAGGAAATATTTCATTTAATTATTATAACGATTCTAATAACTAAACGATGCGATAAAGTTAATTACTTGTTCTTCTAACGTATATACCTAAATATATTTGCAGAAATATTTTATATAAAATGCACTATAATAATAAATGTCGCTATGGGCATCCTTGACGATATGAATGTAACGAATTTTTTATTTTGTTTTCCTTTTTCCAACAACATTTCTACAATTTTCATATTTAATATTCTTTGGAATTGAATGTACAATGCTATACGTATTTAATTTAAATAATAATGGTTACAGTCTAGTGTTATAAATGGGTAATGGTAAATTAAATTTAGCAATTACTTTCTGTTTTTTTTAGTTAGCAAATGGCCACAATCACAACATGAAATGATATCTATCATATTAATATTTGATTCAGAAGGCTTTATTTTGTAATTTAACTGATTAATTCATATTATTTGTTCACGGAATGATTGTTCACGACGCATTATGCAAAAGTGATGATTTTACAGTTTTTCAACCAAAAAATTATTTAAAAAAATTTTTAAAACAACTATGGCCCTCTGTTGAGTAAAGCTGAATATCCATTGATAATTGTGGTATTATATCTATTAGTTATTAGATGTCGCAAGTCATACGAAATTGTATTTTCATGCGTAGTTTTCTAGATTGCGTAGTTATGTCTACATTCTCAATCTGTAAATCTGTATATTTACATTTACGTATTTCCATCCATTACGTCAGTCGTTCACTTTTGCACGCTCAAAATGTCTATTTAAAATGGTGGTTTAATGTTTGCTGTGCTCGAGTGATATTTAAATTCAATTAAATAGCGTCGTCAGCATTTGTGAAGCCGTATTGTCTTGGATACTTGTGCTTGTAAGTAGCGCGTCGTCAACCTTTTTCGTGCGTCACTACGACAATATTTTTTGCTTTAACGGATTTGTGTGATGTGCTTTCAAGGTTACAATCGAGAGAGCTCAATTTATTGATTGTATCTCCATAAAAAAGGGCAAAACATAAACAAACATACATCGGCAACTTGGACGAAACTGAAACGATTATATAATTGAATTGATTTCGTCGTTACTTATTTGGTTTGTCATCGGTACCATTTAGCTAAATGAAAATGTCCATGCAACAGTATTGCCTCCGATGGAACAACCACCAGCCCAATTTCATTTCTGTCTTTTCGAATCTGCTCAACAGTGAATCACTTGTTGATGTTACTCTTTCCGCTGATGGAAGGCATTTACAAGCACACAAATTGGTATTGTCCGCTTGCAGCTCATACTTTCAGGTAATATTTCCTATTTCCAAACAATTAGCCAAGAAAGCGTATCAATGGTATAATGAATGTTCTTTTTTTCAGTCTTTGTTCACTATGAACCCATGTCAACATCCCATAGTTATACTTAAAGATGTAAAGTTTACAGATTTAAAAGTCATCATTGATTTTATGTATTATGGTGAAGTGAATGTGTCGCAGGATCAATTACCACACATTTTGAAAACAGCAGAGGCACTAAAAATCAAAGGTAATTGTCAAAGCACTTGTTTGTTTTCATTTTGTTGTTGCTGTAGTAATAACTAAAAACAATATCAAATAGGTTTGGCGGAAATACCTGTTGAAGCAGCCGTCAAGCAACAAAACAACACAACAGAAAGAGCCGAACTTTTGACATCTGCTGATTCAAATTGGAATAATCCCGAAAATCAACGACAGACATCGCCTTCACCATGTCCTTTATCACCTGCTAGCAAACGGTATAAATCATTTTTAAGTTTAGTTAATCATAAAACAAACAAAAAATTGTAGGAAAAGATTAAGAAAAACATCAACTGGTTCCGGTTCGGGATCAACAGAAAAACATGCAAGCGAAGAACACTCATCAAATGAAGTCACACTTACGTCCCCAGTGGGAATGGCGGTAATAAAACCAGATCCAAGTGGTTACAGGACGGCAAGCGAAGCTAACACACCCGTGAAATCCAATTCAAAAGAAACCAGCCATGCTAGGGGATCTCATGATAACACAGAAAGTGGGTCTCCACATCATATCACATTGGTACGGCAATATTTACGATTTTGTTTTGAATTTTCTTAACTGTTTCTTAACTTGTTTTGCAGCATATTCCTCATGAATTGCCTGTTCAACATTCGGTGGAAAATACGACAATTGACATGGCCGGTCCATCAACGACAGCACAAACTGTAACAGGTAAGAATTTAAATTAACTACATAGTTTAATCAGCAATTAAACCAGGAAGACATATGTCACATTTTTGGTTCATAAATATTTTTTATGAAACGGCTCAAGGCTAAGGATCAACAGCAAGAGTGAACAAAAGCAGTTAGAATTTGACTTTTTATATATTTTTTTATTGGTTTGTTGGTTGATTGATTACGTTAGTGAATCCCATCTTCCGTGATCCTGTTCTAACCATTGACATAGGCTTAGCTCAATGGTCATATTTCATGTTCACATGTCATTTTTCATAATATAATGTTTAAGGCAAGGTTTTTAGATCAAACGGTAAAGTGTTTGTATACGTACCTTCCTGGAACACCAAGTTGTTTGCAGTTGATGATGTCATTTCGCATTCTAGCATTAAATAATTTGAAGTAATTAGAAGTTTTTTTTTATTATATTTGCATTTGTCTTGTCTTTGTTCTGTATTAACATGTTTTTCTCTCAAAAATGTTTCGTTTCATTTCTTTCTTACGTATCTGTTTGTAACGTAATTTTTTTTATTTGTATGCGTTTCTGCGTAGTATCTGTGGCTCTAATACTCTTTCTATTCTTCTAATCAAATATTTATCATAATCATATGCGTTAATGTAACTTGACTCATGTTCACGATTGCCGTTGAGCGTAGCCTTGTCAATTGCAGCACACCATTCTAACCTGTGGTACCCTTTCAGGTTACCAATGGGGTATTGTCGATCAACACTATCCACACTTTACCCAAGCCACTCTAACCATACCTCAAGAATTACAATATACCACACCCCCTCCTTCCTTGTCCCAAAACTATTCCACCAGCAGCATATGTTCGATTGAGACGCGGACACCACAGCCTGAGACTAGTCCTCCACCAGCGCAAACGATGCAGAAACGAAAACGCAGTGTGAATCCCCAATCAGAGGATAATTTTGTGCGAGCATTGGAAGCGGTGCGCTACGGTGGCATCGGCTTTTGCAAGGCGGCACGAATGTATGGCGTTAACAATCGCACTTTATGGCTAGAGTACAAAAAGCGGGGATATCCTATTAATAGGTTGAGCATCAAAAATCGCAAATCTAATAATAGCGCACCGCCAACTGATGACACCGATAGCCCACCCACGAATCATTCGTCCGATTCACACGAAGACAATTCATCGCAACCACAGCAAAATATGCAGCAACAACATCAACCACCATCATCAACGATTCAGCCACACCCGATTTCGAGTAACTCCGTCGCAATGATAAGCGGTGCTTTTATTGACGGACGGCCAGTAGAAATTGCTACGCCAGTATTGCAACGATCGCGTTATTTTGACAACGGGTTACTGCATACTACACCAATCAACTTGCTTAATTTTGATCAGATATGAGACTATTGGAAGCACGTTTAAACTAACACGCTTTAAACTAAAGGTGAAAATTCAAAAAGACTTGAAAGGACATATATTTCACTTAAAATATGAATATATTAGTTACATAGTCATTCCTTTTATGAAGAGGAATTTTTTAACGGTGCCACTCGACTTTGTATAGTTTTACTTTATTTTATGCATGTAAATTGAACATTATATCATGTTTTAGACTCGAAGGTACTGCTGCAGAAGGTTTGCAATAATACTTTTTATTGTTGTGTCTTAATTAATAGTGCGATATATACATATTTTGTTATTATTATCATTTTTGTGATTAATCAAACAAAAATCGTGAATATGCTAATTTTTTGTACCTATCAATGCACGCATCCTCATGATACACATTCACAATGATAATAACAAATGTTTAATTACTTTCAGATAGAGTTATTATAACTACACATGCTCAGTTTTCTCAATCGTCACAACATACGAACACTCATATGATGCTTGGTTCCAAACGCAGCAGATTCTTAATGCGACAATCACGAATAAAGAAAGACTCGGAATTGGGACACAATCCGGACGGCGATTCACATTACCTATCAGTACCTCATCTTCGTGTTGAAAGACAAGTATCAGATCCTTTGCCCACATCATCACCACCTCCCGGACCTCACTTAATTGTACCTGGCGGTATACTAGTAAAACAACATTCGCATCCATTATTGCCCAGTCAGATGGTAAGCCCTAGATTTATATTGAGAACTTTAATCTTAATCACAAACTTGAATCTATAGACGTATCAGTCTTCAAGTCCACCACCGACACCGGCAACAATGTCTCAATTACAAATAATACCACATTTGCCATCGGTGGAAAGGGAATCCTTATCTAGTCCAGGCGGCGAATCACACTGTACGGATGTTAACGCACCGCCACTAAGAGTCAAATCTGAAGATTTAACTCCAACGACGCTGAAAGTAAGAACGGATGAATTAAAACGTAGCGTTTCGTCACCGTCTCAAGTAAGTTTTTTATTATTAATCTTTCTAGTAGATATTGTTGAGGATTTACATTTTTTGATCAACCATTCTTCACATTTGTTTTTCGACGATTCGATTATTTCCATTATCTCATTGGACTTGGGTACCCATTTGGTTTTTTCTTTATCGAATTCGAAACCTTTTGGACTTAATATAAATTCTTTATCTTTACGTTCACATTCCATCATTCGCCAAATTCCCGACATGTAATCATAGGACAATTCACTTTGTTCAGCGCTTTCGGATAATTGTTTGTTGCCAAGAAAGATTTCTGCATCTACACAATGAAATACATTTTTATGCCTATCATGTGCTGATGATTCAGAACGAGTGGTTGTTGTAGGTCGCGTAGGAGCTTCCAAAACTCGAATAGCTTCATCAAAGTTCATCTCTGGTTGTTTCTAAAATATTTTCATTTAAATATTTACTTGTTATCCGATAATAATATGTAGTTTGTTATTACCGTCATCTCCTGTCTTATGGAAATCATAACTTCCTTATGTTTATCGGTGAATCCATCAGCAACAGCCGCAATTTTTGCTTGTAATGATAATTCTTTAAATTCTTCAACGGAGTTGTATTGGTTTTCATCGTCACCGGGTTGTAGTATATCTTTAAATTGTGTGCCTGGTGATGTGTTAACATGTGATGTACCACCTCGTAAAAAGAGGTATTTCAATTCGGCAGTTCTTTGTTTTTTCGACGGTGGTTGAAGGCGTCGTGTTGACATTACGACCCTTGGCAGGTGGCAGCTTTTTGTTTTCGATCTATTAAAAACATACAAAGGTAGCTGTGTTCGTTGTATTTGATCGATAATTTCATTACTTACAGACCAACACGCGCTCTAGTCATTGTCCTGTGGTACGACCGGGTCCCGCATTAGGTTGTAACTATTGTTGGAACACTGTCGATAATCACGGCCGAATACTGCGAAGGAAAACGAAGTACCACTGTCCGGAATGCCAAACGAATTTATGCATCGTGCCATGCTTTCAAGAGTACCATGAACGTCACGCATCGGATCCGCTGGCGGTTCCGCCATCGACGGTAAGAATATTTCCAAAGACGAGTTCTATGTGAGTTATGAGAATTTCGTAAGATGCGTCATAATATGGACATGCTAATCCGTGGAATTGTCGTCGTCAACTGATATTTTACCAAAAAATTACTTGGTATTTGATACATTTTACATTTGTTTAGACGACGATATTGGAAAATCAAAATATACAGGAGGCCTATTTATTTAACACGATGTCTTTTTAACTGTACGTAATGATATTCCAATAACGGACCAAGCCGCCCTTTCGATCAATTAAACAATTATGTGGAACAAATTGGCACCGACCATTGAAACAAAAACGTTTGCTTTCATTCCTAAGCACAGTACATAAACTGCTTAATGCTATACTATGTATAGACAATTGTATCTTAATTAATGAAAGAATGTAATTAAGAAAGAGCTTAATCATCAAATTAGAGACCGTACAAGTATAAAAGTGAAAACAAAATATACCTATTGGTTATATAGACTTACTTTACTTGATCTTGATAATAATTGCAAGAAATGATTGACTTGCAATATATTTAATGTCGTCATAATTGTGCCACGTGATTAGGTTTTAAATTGTAACAAAAACGGATTGATCAACATGTGATTGCGACAGGACCTTAAAGTATGCTCAGTTTCAAAGTAAATGAACAAAAGGCTTTAATTGATGATGATTAGAAAAACGAAACAGTTGATGATTTCAAAGAAATGAAATTGTTAATTATTAAGAGAACACTATTTTTATGAAGCACATACATACGTATATAACTATATTTTTGATGATTATAGAAGAGGAAATATTGGTACTTATTTGGAGCTAAAGGATTGCAGATTTTGTAATTGCTGCTTCTCTACATTTGGACGAGTACATATTTCAAGCAGCATTGTTGTATATAAAATTTGCAGTTCTTTGCTATTTGTTTGCAGTGTCAAACAAAACAAAAAACGAAAATTGGGAAGACAAAAATAGAAATTTTTGTTACGAATTATGTAAATAAATATTATTAATGTTAGCGGCGTGTTATAGCTTGTATGTACCTGCAAGAAGAATCTCAAGAATTGTCTGCATTTATGTGCAAAGCGAGGCTAATACTGGATGTTTCAAGAAAGCACAAAACAATGGAAAATATTCAAAAACTAACATTTAAAATGACAATTCTGCATTTCATAAGTTTTTAGTAATGAAAATGTGATTTGTGGAACATCTGGTGTTGTACATGTTTTGTAGAACTTGATGCAATTATTAGCAAATTGGTTAATGTTCTAAATTTTCGTTGTTGCAACTTGCATTGAGAGACACAAATGAAGAATATCTCTCATAAAATGCGTATTTAGCAAATTGTATTGGTTTTTGTATAAAGAAACAAAGTTGTTTCAAGCAATACATTTTTTATTATAAATATGTCTGTCTCATCATCAACTGAGTAGGAATTGACCTACACTTGCATCTTTTAAATCAATCATCAGGGAATTTATTATCATTTACAACTTTATACAACTTCATAACAAGTAAAATTACTTATCTTCGGGTTCTTTCTTCAATGGTACATCTTCGGATGGTGGAGGTGCTTTTCTGAAATTTGGAAACTGTTCCCATGGAGCCGACAACTCGAACTTCCTAAATTCTTGAGCCAATTCCAACGGTTCAATAACCACACGTTTTTGTTCATCATCATAACGCACCTGCAAACATGTGTATATTATAGTTTCTACAATATTCTTCCAAACGTGGATGAATTACCTCGACATAACCACTCAATGGAAAGTCCTTTCTGAAGGGATGACCCTCAAATCCATAGTCAGTGAGAATTCTTCGTAGATCTGGATGATTGGCAAAGAAGACCCCGTACATGTCCCAGATTTCCCGTTCATACCAATTGGCAGCCCTGAAGATGTCATTACAAGAGTCAATCGGTGTCAATTCATCAGTGTAAGTTTTAACTCGAATACGTGAATTAAAACGTAAAGACAAAATGTTGTAGATTATCTGAAATTCACATATTTAATGAAGATATTGACTATTTTGTTTTCCTAGTATAATTATACCTCAAATCGATATGGCCTGCTGGGTACATCCATGCCAGCAATATCACTCAAGTTAGCAAATTGTGCAGCATGATGATCTTTCAGAAACTGTAATACCGGAAGTACTCCTTCAGGTACAATCAATAACTCGAGTTCGTCACCAGCAGTGAGTTGAACCTTTTGGATATATTTAGGTAAGCATTCGGCCGCATATTGACCAAAATCTTTCAACATGTCTCGACTAACAGCATCAACCTTCCTAACCGTGGCTATAAAATAAAAATTTGTAAATGATGTATGTTTTACCTCCGAAATAATACCTACGTCTTGTTTCTTGTTCGGTCTCAGAGGCACAAGCCTCAGTTGAAGTAAAGCGAAGCATTTTGGGTACATTGCTAGAAACTACGATTTTACATAGTAATTATCAATTTGATTTGATATTGAGCATATTATATCTTACCGCGATTTTGGACTAATGGTGATTTAATCGTACGTGTGAGTTGTCTTAAAAGAGAAGCCATTTTCGTGGAAATTGAAGCTTTTCTCCTCGGGTAGAGAAGTTATCTAACCACTTAACCAATAAACCAAAGACTGAACCTGGCACTTGAATGACAACATACCTTGCAACAAACGTCAGAGAGAAAATGTCTAAATAATGAGAAGCGTTAGCACTTTTTAGTGTGTCCTTGGCAAAACTACAGTCGATGTGGATTTTATTTATATAGATTGTTGCGAATATTTTAAACTTCGACAAAACAAAACCGGAGTGAAGATATTTTTTAGATAGTCGACCGAAGGAGGAGCCACGTTGTCCACCGAAGGCGGGGTTCCATTACAGGCAGTGTTGCCAAGTCACCCACAGTGGTGTGGTGCGTAGTGCGTTCTGGTACCGTACGACCTGAGCGTGCATACAGCTTTTTAAAGGAACGCACTCAGGTGATCTGATTAGTTTTCTAACGGTAAGTTCGGCTTGCTAACTCGAGGGTTGGAGTGGAACGGTGCAGGTATACCCTTTATTTCTTTTTGCAATATTTAATATTTAACGTTTCTTTTATCACCTTTTCCCCTTTTATTATGGAGCAAGGTCAGGACAATTTTTTTGAAGTTTCCGATATTTTTCTCAAAATTCGGTTGAAAGATTTAAAAGGTGGTGCATGTTAACTCTATTTACATCACTTTGGGCCATATTCGAGTTTCTAAACCGAACTCATCCGTCCACGTGAGATTTTTAGTGACATTTTTGTTACGTGTCATCAAAAATTCAGCTACAACAGGAGTTGTACAGTGCAAATAGTTGTGAGACACACGAGAGAACACAAATTTTTGCGTTCTCACATGTGTCTTACAAGTATTTCCATTGTAAACTCCTGTTTTAACTGAATTTTTAATGACAGGAAACAAAAGTCTCACCAAAAATCTCATCGTGGACGCCTACCTTAAGAAACGCTCCTAAAGTATTCCGATATAACCCTATCCGATCACTGATCGGATGACTGATACGGATTAGTTTTTTCGTAATCTGTAATCATAATGCGTCACAAATAAAATCTACTATAACAAAAGTAGTACACGTTACAGGTCAAAGGTCGAAATACTCATATAATACTCAATTGTTGCCAATGTAGAGTAGCGCAGTTAAAAGTATGATGTCGTTGTCTCCACGTTTTGTTAATGCAGCATTCCGTAATATGTCCTATGTACCTAAGGCTCGTCTTGATGGCAAAGTGGCTGTGGTTACAGCTTCAACTGACGGGTAAATTCTTTAAATAGTCAATAGTAATGTAACTTTACTTAATCTAATAATCGTACAGCACTACGGCCTGAATTTGTTTTAATGTTTTACGCAGCATAGGTTATGCGATTGCAAGGAGATTAGCTCAAGAAGGTGCCAAAGTTCTAATCAGCAGTAGGAAACAGAAAAATGTTGATTGTGCCTTAGAAGAGCTCCAATCCGAAAAGCTTAATGTTGCTGGCATAGTATGCCATGTTGGAAAAGATGAAGACCGCAAACAACTATTTCAAACTGTAAGAAATTAGTTACATGAACGTAATAAGCTATTGATTTAACTTGTTTTTAAAGGCTGATAAAATCTTTGGTGGAATTGATATTTTTGTATCTAATGCTGCCGTCAATCCAAC
>JARJEB010023266.1:0-15123 GCA_030264535.1 Liometoxenus newtonarum
CAATTCGTCGTTAATCCATTTATATTTCATTTATTTTCTTATATATATACAGGGTGTACCAGACCAAACGATACAGCGAAAAATGGCAGATTCTACATGAAAAACTGAGTAAGAAAGTCCCATACGAAAATGTTCAGGGAAGCACCGTTTTTAAACGGGAAGCAATTTAAGTTGACCAATCAGAAAGCTTTCCCATGTTCAAAAACCACCTGTTTCAGGAACTCAGTGGTTGCTATGACATATTGTTGATCGGACCATAATTTCTTTGGTCGACTGTAAATAATTCATCAAATAAATTGTTATAAATTCGTAAATAACAACCACTGAGTTCCTGAAACAGGTGGTTGGGAAAGCTTCCTGATTGGTCAATTTAAATAGCTTCCTGTTTAAAAACGGTGCTTCCCTGAACATTTTGGTATTTGACTTTCTTCTTACTCAGTTTTTCATGTAGAATCTGCCATTTTCCGCTGTATCGTTTGGTCTGGGACACCCTGTATAATATACCCTATAATCCATAATTTGTTACTTTACTTATTTTGACAAATTACTTAGAAATCTGTTTTGTTATTGACTTAAACTTTCAATTTTGAATAATGTATAAAGTTCAATATCATTTTGAAGTTTTGTTTGATATGATTCGATCACCCTGTATGTTTTAGGGATAGTTATCTTAGTCGTGCTATAATAATTCGTTTCGTTTTGGTACTTTTAGTGAAATGTACGCGGCAAAACGCTCTAAAATGTTTGAATGAATTATGCCGCGGACGTCGTCAGAAACTCAAAGTGCTTCGCTGCCGCCACGCCACGACACTAGGGGTGGTTTTGCATAAATAACAAATACAAGTTACTTAAAGGGTTACGTCGGTTGAGCGTTGTTACTATTCTTCAACTTAAATGATTTGTTGCCTTGGCTTTTTTTTAGAAAAGATTAAAGTTACCAGCTAAAAGGTGCAAAGAAGTTATGTGAAAAATTAAAAAAAAAAAGTAGTAAAAAAATATATTAATGGATTCAGATAAGTGAATTTTTATCAACTGCCGATGCTACTAATGCCGCGACTCTACGCTTATTTCGATATCTCCTCCGTAGCTTAATCGTTTAGAGCAAGGCCCGGAAAACCATGGATTTGGGGTTCGATTCCCTGCCGGAGAGAAATTTTCCCGCATCAGTGTCGCATATTAAATTAATTTGTCTCAAATAAATAATTATTTTGATATTATAGACGAACCCAACTCAATAATTAAGATATTATATGAACGATTATGATATCCATTGTTCGCGAGGATGAGATTTGCGCCCACGAGGCGAAGGCGAGTGGCGTAATTCATCAAAGCGAACAATGGCCATAATCACGAATATAATACTCTGCTTTTTCTACACCTTACACTATTTTAACAAAAAATACAAATTGTGATTTCTCGATGAAGCAACTGACAGCTGTAATAATATGGCGGGCGATACACATGGGCTACGGTCGGAATTCTTCGGGTTCTTTCGAGATCTTAGATCATACCTAGTTGGATCGGTCACTTGAAATTTGTTGAACTTTAAATGATCTACGAATATACGTGATCAATGTTATTTAATTGAAGTGATTTATGAAAATCCATAACTCACGGTAGTGAGTAGTGAGTTATAAGTACTATTAATCACTCAAAAAATGCTAATAATGACCATATAACTATAAATAGGTGCAGAAAATGAAATTTAATCATGCAAAGTTTTAATTATAAATAAATCAAAAAAATTCAAATTTCACAAGAAAAAATAAGATGATGCTGTTGTGAAATCCAGAAAATCCATATTTGTCCTAATCAATTATTTTTATGGCAACTTTTTGCATTGTTCCCTGTCGCTTTGTAAATCACATAGCAGCTGGGCTTTCGCAGCAGTTTTCATATCATATTTTACAAACTGAAGGACAAAAACAAACTTTTATTAATTTAATAATTACAAACTGCGTGGAAAGTGTGGAACTGCTCCGGACAACAATGTACGAACAAGCGAAAACAAGGGAATAAGCGGTGGGGAAACACAGATGGGGTGGAAACGTCGTACTAATGCTCCTAATACCTCATAAATTATAAAAACATTCGCAGCAAACTGTATACCAATGTTTTTATTAGGCTTTTTGTTGTTAATTTTATAATTTATTATTTTCTCCAGTAATATAAAATAATTTTATTAATTTTCAAATTTTTTTCTGGTTACAGGAAGAAAACGTCTGAATGAAATTCGAAACACCGTCAACTTTTAACTGAAATTCACTTAGATAAGGAAATTAAATTCCCTGAAATCTGAAATACTTAAGAAAAATCAACATTTTTTATTTATCGACGAAACTATTTTTATTTCCGTTCATGCAACATACAAGCAGAAAATATTTTTAGTTATTTTTTTCTTTTACCTGATACGCATACCTACATTAAGAAGAAAAACAAAAGTGTTGGAGATCTCTAGCTAAAATTAGTGTAAAGATATAAAACTATAGAGTAAATATGCTATTTACACATTGGTGCGGGTCATTATGGCTGTCTATTGTCCTCGTGATTGTCACAATGGTCCAAGGATCGGAGCGTCCTCGTCCTGTCTATTCAAATGAGTTTGCTGTGCATATTCCGGATGGTCTCGAGTCGGCTGATGGTGTTGCAGCGAAACATGGATTCGTCAATACTGGACAGGTGAGTTAACCATTCATTATTTTTAAATGATTTCATTATTGCGTGACTATAATTCAACGATTCGTTTAAACTTGATAAATAATCCTTTCTATTAGAACTTAGTAGAATTCTGTGAACGTGGAATTAGTTTTCATTGAAAAATAGATAAACATGACTAACTGAACGGTATTCTTTATTCTTTGAAAAAAATAGTTTGACTACTCCCTAAAAGAGTGCGCACAAGCAGTATATAGAATTAGTAAGGAATTAAGAGTTCTGCTTCAGAGAAGCAGGAGGAGTTACTTTCGTCCAATAGGTGGCGCTCGTGCGTGACATTTTAGTAACTAGATTTGGTAACATTTTTGGCATTTTAGTAGATAACTAGATTTGGTAACTTTTTTGACATTTTAATATCCGATGTAAGTAACTGCCTAGTACTTGCAGCACATTTTTTATTGGTCCATTCATGCATTAAAATGACTAAATGAACTGTAATCCTTGAAAAAAATAGTTTGACTACTCCCTAGAAGAGTGCGCACAAGCAGAATATAGAATTAGTAAGGAATTGAGGGTTCTGCTTCAGAGAAGCAGGAGGAGTTACTTTCGTCCAATAGGTGGCGCTCGTGCGTGACATTTTAGTAACTAGATTTGGTAACTTTTTTGGCATTTTAGTAGATAACTAGATTTGGTAACTTTTTTGACATTTTAATATCCGATGTAAGTAACTCCTTAGTACTTATAGCACATTTTTTATTGGTCCATTCATGCATTAAAATGACTAAGTAAACTATATGCCATGAAAAAAATAGTTCGCATTTTTTATTGGTCCATTCATGCATAAAAATGAATAAGTGAACTGTAATCCTTGAAAAAAATAGTTTGACTACTCCCTAAAAGAGTGCGCACAAGCAGAATATAGAATTAGTAAGGAGTTGAGGGTTCTGCTCCAGAGAAGCAGGAGGAGTTACTTTCGTCCAATAGGTGGCGCTCGTGCTTGAAATTTTAGTAACTAGCTTTGGTAACTTTTATGACATTTTAATATCCGATGTAAGTAACTCCTTAGTACTTTTAGCACATTTTTGATTGGTCCATTCATGCATTAAAATGACTAAGTGAACTGTATTCCTTGAAAAAAATAGTTCGACTATTCCCTAAAAGGGCGCGCGCATGCAGAATATAGAAGTAGTAAGGAATTGAAAATCCTGCTTCAGAGAAGCAGGTGGAGTTGCTTTGGTCCGATAGGTGGCGCTAGTATTTGATGTCATTTCGTAAGTTGAAACCGTTGCAATAGGTGGCACTAGGTGGTGACATTTTAGTAACTAGATTTGGTAACTTATTTGACATTTTAGTATCGAACGAAAGTATTTTATTGCATTCATTTAAGTAGTTAGTAGTTTAAAATTTATAATCACCCTATGTATGGTTAAAAACAGTACGACTTTCAAGGAAAATGCCGACCAAATTGAAAAATTGTTCTACAATCAATCGCTGCCTACATCTTTCATTGATAGTCTTCATTTCTATTTCCATGCTTCTTCGTCGTTGTTTGATTGTACCATTTGTTCAATCCATAGTCCTCATGTGCACAATTCATTCGCCTGTAATTCCTTTATTTGTTATTCCATTTCTTGTTGCTGGGGATGTTTGTATGCGAGCCTTTAAAAGACGAATTAATTTAACGCTTCTTTTCATGATTCATGTCTACAATAAGGAAACTAAAACGTAATCCACTTGCCCTTTGGCCTTTTTTTATTGTTTCTTTGTTTCCTTCCTTCCGCGCACTGATGGAAAACTATTCGAGGAACAACAAGGCTTTCCTGATAAAATAAACAAACCGTTTATTTGATTTGGGTCTATTTATCAATGCTTGCGAGATTTGTTGTGCTTGGCCCGTTACAATTCTCACTGGCTAGCTGTCTTGTATTTTTTATTCGCATGCGGGGATTTATTTTACATTCAACTTGGGCATGCTGCTATATGTATTTGTGTCAATTGATGAAACGTCCTGTGGATGATAATGTGCAGGATAAAGTAATTGGATTTCATTGAATTGTGTATTAATGTTATTCTTGGATCTGATAAGAAAAAAAGAAAATGAAGAATGCGTTGGAAAATATTTTAGATCTAAATGTGTCACTTTTATTAAATTTTTGAACGCGTACATTGTAAACTCATTCATCTTGTTTTTGAAAATTGTATACTTGCACTAAGTTTAAATACCCGTAGAAAATTCTATTAAAACTTTAATGCAAACAAGTTATTTATGTATTTTCGCATTTCCATCGTGCACAATGCTTTCGATATCGGCGCTGGTTTATCGCTTTCATCACGTTCATGTTTACATTCCATACGCGCAACATCACAATACATCACTGCCATCGCCATGTATAAATATACCGAACTTCATATCTAAAAGTATCTTTGGATTTATACTTTACTTCATTAAGAAGATTGTTAACGGAAAGTTAGAAACAACAAAAGTTTGTGTATTTGTTGTCAAACTATAAATTTCGAAAATGTTTTTTCTATTTTGGGATCATAAAATAATTTCATCATTATAGGATTCCTAAAACACAGTGCTATAAAGTCAGCTGACTTTTCAAAATTGTGCTTTCAAATTAGCTGTAAAATATAGGTTGGTAACACTGTTTAAAGAGAAAATGGTAAACGAAGATGGCAACATTTAAGTCGGTGCTGAAAACATTCTAACTAAATACTCAAAATAATAAAAATATATAAAAAATAAAAAATCGGGAAGGGTCCACCTGCATATCTTTCCGATTATGCATTAATATAGTTCGAGGATCGGAAAGTATTACAAAGTTTAGTTAATGGCGGGAAATTTGTATCTACTAAATGCTCAAAATTATAAAAATATATAAAAAATAAAAAAGGAGATCGGCCCACACCTCATATCTTTCCGATTATGCATTAATATAGTTTTAGGATTGGAAAGTATTACAAACTTTAGTAAATGGGGGGAAAGTTGTATTAAATACTTAAAATTATAAAAATATATGTAAATAAAAACTCGGAAAGTGTCCATCTGCATAACTTTCCGATTATGCATTAATATGGTTCCAGGATCGGAAAGTATTACAAAGGTTAGTTAATGGGGGGGGGACATTTGTATCTACTAAATACTCAAAATTATAAAACTATATTTTTTTAATTATAAAAATATATAAAAAATAAAAAAGGAGAACGGCCCACACCTCATATCTTTCCGATTATGGATTAATATAGTTCCAGGATCAGAAAGTATTACAAAATTTAGTTAATGGCGGGAAAGTTGTACTAAATACTCAAAATTGTAAAAATATATATAAATAAAAAATTGGGAAGGGTCCACCTGCATAACTTTCTGATTATGCAATAAGATATTGCCAGGATCGGAAAGTATTACAAAGTTTAGTTAATGGCGAGAAAGTTGTACTAAATACTCAAAGTTATAAAAATATATATAAAAAAAAATAAAAAATCGTGAAAGTTCCACACTGCATAACTTTCCGATTATGCAATAATATATTTCCAGGATCGGAAAGTATCACAAAGTTGTACTAAATACTCAAAATCATAAAAATATATGAAAAATAAAAAATCTGTAAAGGTCACACTGCGTAACTTTCCGATTATGCATTAATATTGTCTCAGGATACAAAAGTATTACAAAATTTAGTTAATTGTGGGAAAGTTGTACTAAATACTCAAAATTATAAAAATATATATAAAAAATAAAAAATTGGGAAGGGTCCGCACCTCGTAAGTTTCCGATTATGCTTTACTATTATTCTATAATCGGAAAGTATTAGTTAATGATGGGAAAATTGCGCGGTGCCAACCCGTACCGATTAATTATTATGGATAAAGTTCATAATTGTGTAAGTACATACAAGTAATTTGCGACTTAAAGACCAATAAATTAATACGACTCTTACTTGAGCAAATAAAGGAATACGAATACCAAGAAACGAATAAGGAAAATGTGAAAGGACTTTGGAAATGTTTGTCGTAATTAGTTGATTTTAATTAAAACGTGTCATTAAGTTTTATTACTGGTGTTCTGATGCGAATGGTGAAGGCTTGGGAGGGCCGGGAGGACGACTGCATGAACTTCATGAACAACTTATTAGAATTGCCAATTGGACCAAAAAAGGACGAAAGTTAAATAATTCAGTTTTATTAGTATTAAAGTTTTTTTTATAAAACATTATTTGCGTTATTTGCATAAAATTTTTGCATCTATTTTAATTTTATTCCTAATTCAATTTTTCTCGTAAAATATACCTATTATTCCAATTGGACAGCACATCTTCTTCCATAAGTACAAGGATAACTAATTCAAATCGAAAATCACGATTCCAATGGACATAATTAAAATTGAAGCGAAATATAAGTACCAAAAGGTATTTATATGTATAGGTGTTAAACGTAAGAAGAAGTAATCCTTCTTAAAAAGGCTTAAGGTCCTCTTAGTCCCTGGTAGTCTTGAGTAAATCCTTTTCACATAATATTTGTCTATTCGTCGTGAACGCCATTCAGCAACAAGCCTTGAAAGCTTGAAACATATTTTTCACATCACACATACATAAACACACCCACACAAGAACTACCAAGTGCTCCAAGTACTTAACACTTAAAGCAACGAACGTTCAAGTGTATGGATCAAGTGTAGGAGAGAAAGGGCAACCTAAGAATAGGCAGATTTCAGATTAACTGGGTACTGGGAAATGGAAACTGGGAACTGAGCGGGTAAAGAGAGAAATTGATAAAGTAATACCTGAAAAGAGCAAAGGCGCTCGACAAGATGGAAGAGCAAAAGCAACAAGCATAACAAGGTAACAAGAAGAAGACGTAAACATACCTACCGTACCGTTTCAAAGCACAACAAAACGACATAACTATAAGCCTATTACGAGTTACTTACCGAGGACTATAAGGACTAAGAACTAAAGACTACAGGGTGAAGAGTGCAGATTGAAAGAGGACTTAATTATCCGATGAGGAATTTAAAGCAGGTCTTAGATTGCAAAGATTATACCTAGTTAAACAACAAAATTAACTAGGTATCTATAAATAAAGGACTTCGTCGAATAGAAGGACAAACTTTAAACAAAAATTCCTTAATGAGTAAACTGTAAAGGATCAGTCAAGTGGAGGAAATTAAAATATTTCAGAATGGATCAAATTCCTTATGATGATCTTTGTTGATCGAAACCAATCGTAGCCTCTCAGTTCTTTTTTCGGGCGTTCTTTCTTCGTCGACATTCGGTCCGGTTTAGTTAAGGATCGTGTTGTCAGTGGTCTTCTCCGGAATTCGTCTTGAGTATGATCGACCTCTTGCTTGGCGGCCGTCCACCTGTTCGCACGTGTTCCGTCGTCGTCGTCGTTAAGCTTTTGCGGCTTTCCGCTGTTGCTAATGGACATCTCCAGGACACCCACTGCGCAGCCTGTCACACGTGTAGTTGCAATCATTAATTTTGGGATACCCCTCTAGTCTATTCTGAAAAAAATTTTAATGCAAGTTCGTTTTGACAAGTTACGAATGCGCTTTAAATTTGTGGATTTCTTTAACAAATATTTATTATTGGTAATTACAGAAACCTACAAATTATTAGCGCCATCTTAACTTTGAAATATCTACCAGTAAAATTATTTTAAAAGCTGGAGATTCGGGATTTTTATTATTTTAGCTTTGTCAGTTCAATTACTCTTCGTTTTCGATATGCATCTGTAGTAAATGCCTTGGGAAGATGGGTTCGTGGCAATTTAAAATGAAATTAAATTTACGATTATCAATTTGTCAAAAAGTGCGAAAGTATAATTTTATGAGTCCGCAATTTAAAACCATCGCTTTTTGCTTGGCCTGTGTTGGATTATTCGCATGCTTGGTTCTGCGGCTCGCCGCCAAAGCTACTCCAATTTTCTTTTTCCCCTCCTTGCATACTTACCACACCACTGGCCCCAGCACTCCAGCACTCCGCAGCCCGACATTGATATATCTGATAGGCATTTATATTATCTCACTTCTTAGTTTTTTACTGACTTAAAGTTGCTGTTTGAAAAATTTCAATGAAGAAGTTTTGAAGACCGGGCTTAGAATCCACCAAGAACTAAACAAATAACGAATATTATAATAAGGGAGAAAATGTCTGACAGGACAGGACAGATGAAGGAAAATAATGAAAAGTGTCCATATTTTGTTCATTTAGAGACACTTAAAGTAATTCGTAAGCAATAAGCAAGCAAGAAAAGTGAAAACGGGAAAATACGTGAAGTTCATAAAAGTTGTAAATATATCTGAGACAGGATGCCATACTAAAATGAAGAAGAAATTTTGAAATTCTTGCCAAAAACGTTGTATGTGGCTGTGTATGTGTTGTAACTCTAGAGGGCCGCCTGTTGTAACGCCTCTTGTTCCTTTTCAATTAAACTTTTCCCCCGCCGGCGAATATTAAGTGCTTTATGGCTTCTTGCTGTCTCTTGAGCAACCGATTGATGAGATTAGAACGACGCACAAGAACGATGAGAACAAGATCCCATACCGGGAGCAACGATGAACAAAGACACAAAAAAGTGTTTCAGGAAACAGGAAATGAGAAGAAGAAGCAGACAAAATAGAACTTGGTGCGGCTGAATTTAAAAGAAGTTGATCGCATTACATGGAAAAAGCAACAGGATCAAATTTAATCTGTTCGCTGGAGGTTTGCCATTTATAATTTGGATAAGACTTTTTGACAAATCTTCTGATAAAGAATGATGGAAGATTGGAAGGTTATAGTTGAAAGAGAATCTTGATTACTTGATTGCCACATTTGGATTTTGTTTTGCTATTGGTAGTAAAATGATAAATGTCTTTTTTTTTTGGCTGTGTAAAACGAGCTTTCAGAGAATGAACATTTAAGATAATGGAAATAAATCGGTACGGATCCGCACCACACAATTTCCATCCAACCAACCATTTACACTCGTCGATCCTCAAAGTAGATTTGTTGTCCGGAAAGTGGAAATTGTTGTAATTTCCACTTTCCGATCAAAATTACTTTTGACGTTAAATTCTATTTTAATAACTATTACCTCTTCATATGTAGTTTATATTGTCAATTCCTTCTGTCAGCGTGTTTGAGAGTCGCGCTAGCAACATGCGTACATTCTATTCTTGGACTGCTGATTATTTTGGGTTTGTAGGAAAAATAGGACTTTGATTTTTTTCTCTGAATACATAACTTTCCTTCTACTCCTTCGGTATATGTTCGGAAAATAAAAAGAAATAAAATAAAAACAACTTATGGAAAGAAAACTTAAGAAAAAAATACGACAAACTAAGATCTTTAGAGCTAATCAATTACAACTGTCATTGTGTTTTCGGACATAATGGACGGATTGAAATTGAGATCCAAACTATTTAGAGCTTAATGACACAACGACAAAAACTAAATTCCCTCGGTTAGTTCTGGTTCGCATTTTTTTTTGTATTTTTCTGTACATGTTAACGTTTCCATTAAAATTATTAAATTTGTAAGATTTATCAAATAATTAATTATTTAATTTAGACAAGTAATTTTAGGAATAAAGTTTCTTCTTGTTCGTATTTTCACTATTTTAGTTAGTAATATCTACTAAACTTTAAAGTTTATTAATTAATTATCAAAAGCAACATGAAATGAGGTGCATTAACTAATCTTATAGGAAACTAATTATAACTTTATCAATTTTTTGCTCATCACATTTACTCTACATTTAATTATTTTTTTTGCTATATTAGATTTTCGAAATTTTCATATCCTGTTTCCTTCCTCATCGAATAATTATAATAATATTATAAGAAAATTGAGGAATGAGAAAATATGAATTTAAAAAAAATCCAAATTCAAGTAGCATATTTGTCGGGAAATGAATTAAACTTTTTCTTTTTATTCAATTGATTGCTGAATTGATTTGCCTCAATTAAAAATTAAAAATGAGATGACAGTGTCCTGTCAGTGTTTTAATTGAAATCGAGTTAATTGTAGATAATAAGGGTTCAGCATCGAAGGACTAACTGAAGAGTAAATTTAAAGTCAAATGTTAAATTGAGTTGCCACTTAAAAGTTGATTAAAAATCATTTCTTTCGTAACTTATTCGTTTTTTCAATTTTAATTAAAGTTTTATTTTACTTTCATATTATGGCAAGATTGCAATTGTTAAAAAAAAAGCTTTTAAAATATAACACGAAAATTTTTATTGTTTTTATCCAATTTCAGTGAATGTTTACTTTGGGTTTATATTTCCATTCGTCGGATGGATATTTATTATTTTTATTCGATTAAAACTAAAACAATCGTGCGTGAACATTCTTGAAAAAATAAACAAAATCGAATGCTATAGGGTGAGTATCCTTTCAACCGGTTTAAACCTGTTCATGTTCACATTCTTGTGCAGTTTTGCGTTTTACCTAAACTGAAAAAATAAACTGCAAACATTTATTGTGCGTGTAAAGAAACAAATAGTAAATACAGCCAACCATTTAGTACATTTCGAACTGGTTCAGTTGAACTGAACATGTGGGAAGTTACTTGATAACACGAAAATGAAAATTAAACATGCTCGCCGGACCGACAGGACTATTCTGTATATATTATGGAGGCTTGAATGTGATGGGCAAAAGATATGTGAAAGAGATGCAGCGAGTTTTATGGGGGAGCAGGAAAATGTAGAGGAAAATGGGGACAAATGGGGACAATTTGTAATAAAGCACCTGCAGTTGATAAGTCCAATGTTGCCGCCCGAATGAATCTAGCTGGGGCATTGTGAACAGTTGTTTGTAATTAGTTTATATTTCGTGTACGATATAGCCTTGCGAAGTGAAGTAGATTGTGCATTTTTAAAATGGGAATTTTTATTTTAAAGCTCACTATTTTGTTTTTCGAAAAAAATGCGAGCAAGTGATTAATTATTTCGAAGAAACTGAAATTTTCCATAAAAATTATTGTTTTGGATAATCGATTTTTCTGTATAAATTTTTGACCTTTCGACAGGAAAACAGGGGAAACAATAGTCTCACTTTTTACTCCGATTGTCGCGCAAAAATTACCTTACAAAACGGACGAAAAAGTTATTAAAAAAAAAGAAATCCGAAAAAGTGATTTTTTCGGAAAAACTGAATTTTTCCCTAAAAATTATTATTTCGGAAAATCGATTTTTCTGTATAAATTTTTGACCTTTCGACAGGAGAAACAATAGTCTAACTTTTTACTCCGATTGTCGCGCAAAATTTACCTTAAAAGGGCCGTAAAAGTTATTCAAGAAACAAAGAAATCCGAAAAAGTGATTTTTTCGAAGGAACTGAATTATTCGATATGAAAATTATTGTTCCGGAAAATCGATTTTTCTGTATAAATTTTAGACCTTTCGAAAGAAAAACAGGGGAAACAATAGTCTAACTTTTTACTCCGATTGTCGCCCAAAATTTACCTTAAAAGGGCCGTAAAAGTTATTAAAAAAAAAAATTCGAAAAAGTGATTTTTTCGAAGAAACTGATTTTTTCCATAAAAATTATTGTTTCGGAAAATCGATTTTTCTGTATAAATTATAGACCTTTTGACAGAGAAACAGGGGAAACAATAGTCTAACTTTTTATTCCGATTGTCGCGCAAAATTTACCTTAAAAGGGCCGTAAAAGTTATTAAAAAAAAAATTCGAAAAAGTGATTTTTTCGAAGAAACTGATTTTTTCCATAAAAATTATTGTTTCGGAAAATCGATTTTTCTGTATAAATTATAGACCTTTCGACTGGGAAACAAAAGTCTATCTTTTTACTTCGATTGTCGCGGAAAAACTACCTTAAATTAACCGAAAAAGTTATTTCAAAATTTGATTGGTATTTTCTTAATTTCCGTAAACGTTAAGCATTGTCTTTTCTGTTTAATTACTTCGTACTTTTGTCCTAATCAAGTTATTCTCGTTCTGGTTCCTCTTATTTAATTATTCATATTATAATTTTACAAATGCATTCATTTCTTATTTCTATATTTTCTTCTATTCAAGTTTCCCCTTTTCTCCTCCTTATCATTTCGGAAACATTTGTAATATTCTTAAAAGGTACAAGCGCAAGGCACAAGCTTGTCAAAAGCGACTGAAACAAATATTTGTACATGAAATTCAAAACATTGCATGAATAACAATAACGCAAAATGTGGAAAAATATGCGCAGATACTGACTGTTTCCATGAGAGAAAGTACCAAAAAAATAGATAAGAAAATAATTTAGCTATACCTAAATGTCTTACTTGTACACCCAGTATTTCTTGATACTGACTTTTGTAATTTAAGTAAAATTGCGTCTTATTTCACTAGCAAACATCATGAAAAACGAAAAGGATAACAACAAGAAACAGAAAAGTATCTAATTTTTTTTCGGTTCTCTCGCGTTTTGTACTTTTTCTACTTTATTTATTGCCAATTTAATATTTTCCCGTTTTTCATAATATTTTATCCCTCTGTGTTTATAGTCGGTCAATTTTCTGTTAAGAATACGAGTAGTAAGTTTTTGTTTCTTTGGCTACAAAGGTTTCTTAATTTTTATTTTTATATTGCACTTGAATTAAGTCCGTAATGAGCTATAAAATTGAAAAGAACTTTATAAAAAATTGCTAGTTTAAAATGCATATTAACAAGGATCGGATCGTGGCTTCGTGATCCTTTTTATTTCTTGCATTTTTTCTGTTGAATTTCTTTATTAATGGATGCAATGTTTTCATTGTTGTTCATTGTGCAGTTTTTAATAATCTTAACGAATTACAGAGACTTGCCTCCGGGTACTTTTAATTGCATCATTGTTTGTGCTTCTTTCATTAGTAGATATAGTAATTGCATCCTAATTTCATTCTTCAATGCCATTATCCAGATCCAGTTAACAATTTCACCCATCATTATTTTTCAAAAACTTTATTTATTTTTGCATTTTTTTCCTACTCTATTGTAATAGAATTTCTTTTTCTTATTATATCGTTAAATCGTTCGTATAGCGTGTTATAGAGTCAACCAATGAAGCAAATCCAATTAAATGTTTCAGTTTGCACGATCGACGCAAAGATAAATAGACATTTAAAAAAAAACGCCATCAAGAACAAGAAAAACAAACAGGAAAGACGAAGGCAAGTTGCAAGGTGCAAGAAAAGAGGTTTTAATTATTTTCGGGAAATTGCGCTTGATTTTACTCTCAATTTCCTTTATTGCTACATTTTTCTTATGTCGGTTCTAATAACTAATTTATCTTTACTTAGTCGATAATTTTGACTGTAACTTCAAAAAACTTGGGAATTGAACGATATTTTGTTTTATTTTCAAAAGCCTTTTTACCTATTGAATTTTTGTCCATTCTTTTCAGTTGTAAGTTTTACATAGTTGAACTTATAAAAACGAAGACGTATACTTACGCTTCTTACACGTGTGTAAAGTGACTGTCGTCGTTGAATCGACTCTCAAAAGGACGAAAAAAAAACATACACACAAGAAAATAAAATAAAAAGTTGTGAAACGGTCGCAAAAACGTAAGATTGACGAAAAGTTCGAGGATGTGGTCGCATACCCGTACCTACTTATCTTGTTGAATGATGGACTGAGACGTGGAACAACACAATATAACTTTTTTATTTTATTTTATGTGTGGTGGAGTTTGGGTGAAGAAAATAGGAGCAATGTTGTTGAAACGGCGAAACAACCAGAATGAAGTAAAGTGACGAAGTGATGAAGTAGCAAAGTGGTGTTATTCACATGATCATTGCAGACACCACATTCACCTTTGTTGCCCTTTCATGGAATAGCAGCTTCTTCTTGTATTTACTTGAATTATTTATTTATTTGTTTGATTCAGGCGTATACATTTAGAAAAGCTTCGAAAGTAGGTGAGCTCAAAATTGACTATTTGAAAGGAAAAAGTGGATTTAGAAATGCTTTACACTTGTATGTTGTATTTGTAATAGTTTTCGAGAAGTTTGTTGTTAGTAGACGTTACGTTGATAAAATAACTAATCTAAAGCAGTGTCTCAAAATTCTAGCTACGCTATTGGGTCCACGATAAAGCGATACAGAAAGTTTCAAATTTCAATTGAGTTCGATCCAATTCGATTTAAGTTTCTATTTGAAAATTGAAAACTATGAGAACATTACTACAATATGCTCTAAATGTGGTAGTGTAACAAAATGTGTCGGTGAAAGATGCGATGGAATAAATTGAACAACCAACACAATAAATATATGACCAGTTCTTGTGCTGCCTACGTCCGTACTGGTGGACGACTAAGGTGCAAGAGGCCGGACAACATACACGAGGCGCCCGAGATGAGACCGGAATCGCTAATGGACACGAAGGGAGAACGCCCGCCTGGTGGCCTATAGTGCACAGCCAGCTCTGTCCCAGTAGTTACTAAAACTTTTTAATGTGGGTCCCGGAAAATGGCCCGAAAACAATTGACCGAAATAAC
>JARJEB010023269.1:0-15277 GCA_030264535.1 Liometoxenus newtonarum
TCGTCCGGACGTTAAATCTGAACGACTGGGGCGTTTCACCCAGCGTGTTCGTCCTCGATATCGGAACGACCTGGACGACGCCCGGGCGCGCTCCGGCGCTAAATCAGAACGCGCTCCAGTTCAGGCAAAATCGCACGAATTTGGACGAGTTTGGGCTAAGTTAAGTCTGACTGTGTGTAGTATCTCTAATAAGTCAAGCAACACCTTGACCTTGTTCAACACGATCTTCTTGTATCATAACCTTACATTTTTATCACGATTTTTCCGAGGATTTTTCCTGGGTTTTATTTCGATTGTTCACTGAAATATTTTTCTGAATTAACAATTACGTGAATAATGGCAAAAGAATTGCTATTATCATCGCAAGCACAAAATGTCCAACAAATATCCTGTTGCTTTTGGGACTATAACAACGGCAACATCCTACAAATCTACAAACACGGTGGTAGCGTCAAAGAGAAATCTCTAAACCTCATCGGCAATGATTACATCCTGACGGCCGAACCAGCCAAACCACTTCTACACTTATGGGCATTGAACAGCCAGGAAACGTTGAAACATGTTCGACTTGTCCTTCCAGAACCTGTAAGCGTAATGGAAACCTGCCCAAAAGGGAATTTCATGGCTGCTGGAATGGGAACAAAGTTGTACATCTGGGAATTGTGTACAGGGAAGCTGATAGCAGTGCAGTCTGTACACTACCAACCGATAACCTGCATTCGCTTCTCATCAGGAGCAGAATGTTTGCTTGTAGCTGGTCAGGACGGAATGATCGTGGCATATCAATTCAGCGTGTTAATAAGTGCAAATGCAAATTGCAAGATGCAGAGAGACCTGGGGCAAATTGAACCTCTATATAAACGGATGGACCACCCCTTGGGAATCACCGACATGTATGTGGGCAATTTCGGGTGGAAAGCTCGTTTTTGCACCGTCTCCTTGGATTCAACCTTGCGAATGTACCAATTGTCGGACGGGCAGCTCTTGTTGACACTAGTTTACACAAATCCGTTAACTGCTGTTATCTTTGACTCTTTTAATGTTTACGTTGGGACCTCCAAAGGGAACATTGCGAAAACCTCGCTGGCCACACCACCGAGAACCATCGACCATCATATTGACGAAAACCCTTTGGAATTTGTCGGCCACAAAGGGAAAGTGTTGGCTCTAGATCTAAACATTTACAATACCCACTTAGCTTCCGCATCGGAAGACTCCAGCATCATTCTGTGGGACACCAAATCATGTCAAGTATTGAAACGGTTGGAAGTAAAAAGTATACCCACGAATATCAAGTTTGTACTCACCGGTGACGCATTTTTTGGACAAAATACAATTCCAACTAAAGTTATTGCCTCTTTGGAACGAGGTATTGAAGCAACTCCTGCCCGAACGCCGGTGACTTGGTTGCAGAAAGATTGCACGAATGTCATTGAAGAATTAATTCAACATTGCCATCAACAGGAGGAGGTAGCTGTTGAATTGTTGCAAGCACAGGTTATGCAATTAAAGAAAACTAACATGGCATTGTTGGTAAATAAAGCTACTGTATAATTAGGTAGGTAACTGATAAAAATAGGAACAAAGTTATATATAATAAAATCTGAAAACAATTTATAAATTTATTTTAAAATTTGAAAGCTGTCCTTGTTGTGGAAGAAATTTTGTGTATCACAGGTCAACATCTAGAAACAAAAGAAATACGGTTCAATCGAGTTGGTAAGTGCTCTCTGTGCCTAGATACTGAAGATACTCTACATGTTGTACCCAACCCATAGACATAGTAAAGATGAAGAGAGCATTGGCAGCTTTGTTGGAAAAAGATCAGTCAATGCTTATATTCCCCTGGCGTTGAATATCAAGCGGCGAAACGTGAAACTAAAAACCAAGGATGCCGAGGTAAGTTTCTAGTTTTGCCGCTTTGCCATCAGCGCCAGGGGAATGTCTTCTTTGATTCTTACTATGTCTATGGGTTGGATACAACATGTACTTAGTTTCTTCAGTATCTAGGCACAGAGGGCACTTACCAACTCTGTTACCATGATAAGTTAATAGATTGCGCTGGCCATCGTAAATGTTATCCATTTTAGTAGCACTTACCTCTCTGTGCTCTTTACTTACATCGATATGTCGTTGAATATTGTTTAACATTTTTGATATCCATTCAGCGGGTACCTGATCAATACGGCAGACGTGTTGAGTCATAATGGCCAAGTGTGTAACAGCTAATGTTAGCGAAGCGGCTCGAGCCTCCAATGCATGCGGATTCAAAGGCGGCCGCATGCAATTTACCAGTTGATCGACTCGTAAGGTAATCAATTTTGCAATCTATAATTTTAACAGTTATTGATTATTGCAATGCAGTTTAAAAAGTGTTTGCTGGTAAAATATTATTACTTCGACCAGTTTTCCCATTTGTGGATCCCATTCATCCAACATATTCATAGCTAAACTCGTCAACTTTTCAGTCAGCATCCTGCAATTGACAAGAACAGCCATACAATGCGTTACCAACGTAGTGGCTTCTTGTGCCCATTGCGGGTCATTAACAGTGGCGTCATAGTTTTCGAAATTTTCGAAAAGCTCTTCGGTTAGAGACGCATCGGAATTATCGCGCATCATATCGGAAGAAACTGGCTTTAGAAGCGTTATTTCCGGCATTGTCCTACAAGAGACAACAAATACTTTTCATTTTAGAGATGATTAATGTCCGGACATTTATTCCATTCCATGTTCGAATAAATGTCCCGAAATTTTAGGACACTTTTTTGACGAATGAAACTTTGGCAGCTTGAATCTTGGACTTTTGAGCCTTTATTTTGCCGGCAAATAGCGTTTCCCCACTAGTGGACATTTATGACAGTGTCCGTTTACACTTAAATGTCCTACTAATGTCCGAAATGGAAACTTTCATCTCGACGAAGTTCAAAGTATAGTTTGATGCAGCGATGGCAAGCCGTTTTGCACCCGTACAAATAAACTCTTATCTTATTCCAGCCATAACCTTAAAATTGGCGCATTCATCATTCCACCCGGTACATTGGGTGCTGAGTTGGTTTAGGTGCAAAACGTTTGCACCCGGTGCAAATGCCACTCGAAATGTCATCACTGGTTTGGACACTTAATTTTTCGTTATGGTTAAGTAAGCGGGGTTACACCTCGGGTTATACTTACTTGAAGTTGTCTTTAAGTCCTCCACCTTCACCGTCACTCCTTGGCGTATTGGGTCCTTTGCGTGAATTTCGATGTAAAACTAGTATTAAAATACAGAAAGCGCTCATGAAAATAGAAAATACAACTCCGACGAGTATAGCCGTAACTAATTCGGTGATTTCAGTTAGGTACGACATGGCCTTTAAATCTTTAATAGTTTATTGCAATTCAAGTTCCAATTGAATAATTGCGAGCTCGCAAGATTGCTCATTAAACATGTGGTGAAATTGTTGGGAAGAAATATGATCTGTGTACTCCCACCGCATATATTTCTGTAAATCAATGATGGAAACAACGTTTTAGTATCTATAACATAACATAAATAGCTTTGTAAAATTTTCTACAAAAATTTAATCGTTTTCGGCTTTCGCAACCTTTTCCTGCTATTTTCAAGCTTTTGCGAAAATTTCGCTGAGAAATTGTATATATGGTTGCCTAGTACTTGTATATATGGTTGCCTAGTACTATGTTTGTATAATGAGTTGCCTATGATCAGGAAATTTTTGCAGTTACAAAACATGCAAAGTGCAAAACCATATTTGTCGAGCAATTTGTTGAGAAAAATTAAATTGCAGAGCGATAATTGAATTTAGAATAAAACAATGTCATCGCAATCAAGTCATTCCAAGCCCTTGGAAGCGAATCAACAACCGGAAACATGCAATTTGGACGTTTTCATAAAGGTAAATTCTTTCAATTTTCTAGGTTATATTTCAGCCAACAACGTGCATTTAGTTATTTTTATTTTGTTCTCTAAAAATTGATTTAAACAGAACGGCTTCAAAACATTCATTGAAGCAACAAAAAACGCAAATGAATTGCCCAAATGTCGTGACTTGGATTTCTACAACACACACGAAAGTTTCACGAATGTTTTGGACACCGAAAGCCATCGACTGCTAAATCTAATCAATAAAGTACTACATGCAAATTCAATCGATGGCAACATCAAATCCGCAGCACTCAGCTCGAAGGAAGAGCTAATTGGTGAAGCGAACGATGTAATTTTGGATCGGGCTGTTGCAGCCATCGATGAACTCAACGGTTTGAGAAGCTTACCAGCTGAACCTGTGATACAAACTGTATCAGCTGAGATACCAATCAACGGATCATGGAACAGGGTGAATAAACTGATGGTGAATGCTGGTCGAAGAGAAGGAAATGATACGGTAATTTATAAATTTACAATAGTAACAACAGAAACAATTTTGATCTTTTTCTTTCCACTTTTAAATGCATTTTATAAATTCATATCTGATGACGTTTGACTTACAGTTCAACAATCGCAAGTCAATCCATCTCTTGACAGCGAAAAATATTGTCCGCCCACAGACATATTTCAAGGATAAACTAGACAATGGTAATGCAAACCCGTGGAAGCCGCGAATTGTTGAGAAATCCAATTCGTTGAAGCCATTGGCTCTTTATTTAGAACCTTCGGAAAGTAATGAAGCTTTCGAAGAGTATTCACATCCGTATGAATTTGAGTTGGAGCATTTTAGCCCGTCGGAAGAATTTTTGGTTAACGTTGACACGCCGGAAAGTGTTACGCGTGTGGAAGAAACGCCTTTGTATGAGATTGTCACTGAAGAGCAGTTGGATGATTTGCTGGAGGAACTTAGGCGGCATAAGGAGATCGCTGTTGATTTGGAACATCATTCTTATCGGTCTTTTCTGGGGATTACTTGTCTCATGCAGGTATCTACCAGGAAGGCTGATTATTTGATTGATACATTAGCGTTGAGACATAAGTTGTATGTACTTAATGAAGTGTTTACGAAACCATCTATTTTAAAGGTAATTTGAAACAAATTTACACTTTTGGGAATTTACGATATAAAAGCGATATAAAAGAATTGTCGCACGTAAGTTAATAAGTTACTTAGATGAGGACGACAATACTCTTGGCTTATTTTTTTGTTGAACTTTTAAAAGATTTCAAAGTTAAGTTATTCATCGTTACAAATACAAAAGGTTGTAAATGACAATATTTGTACGTAATGAAGTGTTAACGAAATCATCTATTTTAAAGGTAATTTGAAAGAAATTTGCACTTTTGGGAATTTACGTGTAAACGCGATATAAAAGAATTGTCGCACGTAAGTTAATAATTTACTTACATCAGTAGGACAATACTTTTGGCTTATTTTTTTGTTGAACTTTTAAAAGATTTCAAAGAAAAGTTATTCATCGTTAAAAATACAAAAGTTTGCAAATGACAATATTTGTACTTAATGAAGTGTTAACGAAATCATCTATTTTAAAGGTAATTTGAAACAAAATTGCACTTTTGGGAATTTACGTGTAAACGCGATATAAAAGCATTGTCGCATCAGTCGCATGTAGGTTAATAACAGGACGACAATACATTTAGCTAATTTTTTATGTTGTAATGAAATTTTCAAAAAAATTCAAAGACAATTTATTCATCGTTAAAAATACAAAACTATCTAAATGACAATATTTTCGTTTAATCGTTTAATTCATTTGTTTTTTTGTTTGTAGATTTTTCATGGAGCTGATTCGGATATTCAATGGCTTCAGCGTGATTTATCGCTGTATGTTGTTAACTTGTTTGATACACACAGAGCGGCGAAAACTTTGGGCTACTCGGGTTTATCGCTCGCGTATTTACTGAATCGTTTTTGTTCATTTTCGCCAAACAAACAGTTTCAACTTGCTGATTGGCGTATTCGGCCTCTGCCACAAGAACTTAAAGATTATGCCAGGGAGGATACGCATTACTTGATCTACGTTTACGAAATGCTCAAGAAGGAGTTGTACAAGCAGGCGAATGGGAAAGACAATCTCCTCCGAGCTGTGTTTCATTCAAGCACGGAAGTTTGTAAAATTGTAAGTGAAATTCATGTTAAATTATAAATTTCGTGCGTGCATTATTCACTTTTCAGAAATACATCAAACCTAGATGGACACCAGACTCACATTTAAGTTTGTATCGACGACGCAAGAAAATGTTTGACAATCGACAGATGTTTGCGCTTAAAGAGATTTTTAAATGGCGGGACGCAATAGCTAGGGATGAAGATGAAAGCACTGGGTAAGTACTGGCTCAAATTGAGAAGAAAATTGACTGTTTGGGCAAAAGGAAGTGCTTTTTATATAGAGATGAGCGGAGGAAAGTTTCTATTTAGGACATGAGGACATTTAAGTGGACACGACACTTTCATAAATGTTCGGTGGTGGGAGAAACGCTCACTTGGTGCCAAAATACAGTCACAAAAGATTCTGAGTTGTTTCAAGATTTAATCATGACAAATTTTCAATCTGCAATTTGGAATTTTTATACAGATTGTTTATTTTAACACCACTCTCCCCGTCTGTCGGTAGTGTCGGTGTTACTTTAGAATACAAATCCCCGCTACCACTCGTTTATTTTAGCTGTGAACATTGGCTACGCTACGTGCTATGTTCGATCGTAAAATAAACGCTCTGTATATAAAAAACAAAAAGGGAAAACTCGTTTAATTGTCCTAAAATGTCCGGACATTTAGTCGGACACTAATGCCAAAAAAATGTGTTTACAGGTACGTTTTACCTAATCATATGATGCTACAAATTGCAGAGATGTTACCCAGGGAAGTTCAAGGCATACTGGCATGTTGCAACCCGATTCCGCCACTGGTACGCGCAAATTCATTAGAATTGCATCACATTTTACTCAAGGCCAGGGAACAACCCTTACAAAAGGTATAAATTATTTTCTAAATTTCTTACATATTGCGACATGAAAACACAAACAGTGGAAAGTAGAACATTGGGTTATCAGAGTTGCGATTCTTTTGCTTAATAACTTTGTACATATAAATAATTAATAAAAATTACAATTCAATTTGAGATTTCAACAGTGAAGCGAACACAGTCAATTTGCAAACTTTTAAACTTAAAGTCATCTATGTTCTCATTTTCTAAGCTAGGGGTTCTGAATCTCAAACTTTTGCGTGCATACACCCACTTTTGAAAATTATCTTTTTCTCGTGGCCGATTCACTTAAAATTCATAGTTTACCAGCCTACATTTCTTAAGAATATTTGCGACTCACCCGAAAATCGCTTTGCGACCCTCCAGAGAGTCGCGACCCATGACTTTGAGAACCTCTGCTCTAAGCCTCAGAAGATAATCAATTGTTGATGGTAGTTTCAATTCAATTACTACAAAATGTTATTAATTGTTTTAGCTAATAATGCACGAAGGCAATAGAAGAATAGTAAGCAAAGAGTTAGTGAAAATTAACATAGATAGTCCACTACATTGTCCACATGATTTAACGAAACAAGACTTTAAGGATAATTTGCCAACACTGTTGAATTCCAAGACTAAAGATCATCAAATCTCACATAAAATGACTGCAATTCAAAAGATATTGCCGTTAGAAACCCCGAGAGCTAGTTGCAAATTATTTAATGATTCTACTCAAGAACAGGTGGGCTTATGCGTTTATAATTATAATTTATAATTCAATGAAACAGGCGAAAATTTTTAATAATTTGTTTTTTTTTTAAGCTTTCGAATAAAAAGCTTACCAATTTAACGTTTCTGGGACCTTTTGAACGGTACAAGTTGATCAAGCCATATTTACAAGCAGAAGCTAATAAAGAAACGGAAAATGCCAAAGAAGAACAACAAGAACAAGCGGCTGAGGACGATCCCTCCGTGGATGATAGAATTGCAGCTGTAATTTTTTTCGTTACTATCTCCATTTCCTTGTTAATTGATGTTTTCTATTGTTTGTAGTTGCATGAACATTTTGTTAAAATCAAGCAAGCCGTTACCTTCATACAACCGTCGTCGTCATCGGAGCCTAAAACAGCAAGACCTGCTAGTCCTCTAATGTTATTGAATTCGAATCAGGCTCTTATCAATATGCCCGGTTCGAAGAAACGGAAACGCGATTATTCCGGTGAAAGAGATGAAATCAGTCATCAATTTTTAGCAGTTGAACCTGAAGAAGTGGATGGATATGGTGAACCACGTCAAAGACCTGTCGGGGGTAGGGGTGGCAAACGGTCGAGACCTAATGACTCGTCAAAGGACCAGCAACAAATTCAAACTGGTAAAATGACGCGGAAAGAGTACCGACAACAGAGGTCACAGCAGTATCACCAGCAAAAGCAAAACACGGAACAGTCTCACCGTGGTTCCAGGCCACATAACGTTAGGTCTCCAAACAGTAGAGGTAGACAGTTTAAGGAAGGGAAAACTCCTAAACGTCCGAAGAATAAACAACATCCGGATCATCAGCAAGGATACTCGACAATGCCTTATGACTACTCCAAAGTTGATTTCAGTCAGTTTTCCGGGGGTGGTAAGAGCGTTCGTGGGAAACAATTTGAGATGAAACATAGAGGAAAGGTATGCGCATGTGCAGTAGTGCAGTTTTTGGAGACTATTTTTGATTATTTTCTGTAGGGACAAAATAAACGCGGAAGTGGCGGTGGTCGAAATCAACCTCGTTCGATGACATTCAACCATGGTCCATCTCGTAGTTCAACGCGTGGAAGGGGTGGTTTCTCTAGAGGACGCAAGTAGACTGGTATTTCATACTCTTAAGTTTATATAAAATATACCTTATTACATATGATTATTGCATACAAAAAAAAAACATTGTTATTTGTTCCGAAAATGCTTGCCCAATCCTTCGGCATTCATCCGAAACATTTGCCACTGCTCAAGTTCGGTCAAGTTGATGGCTCCCAATGATTTGTAAAATTCGGTTGCGGGGTTCCATGCCAATACGTGAAAATCCAAGCGTTTACTCCCGTTGTGCGCTAGTTCGGCAACTTTTAGAAAGAGTTGTCGCCCGATACTGTGCCTCCTATGTTCTGGTTGAACATAAATGTCTTCTAGAAATATAGATTGTCCTAACCAGGTGCTGTAACAATTAAAGTATAGTGCGTAACCGACGATTTTTGTATCGTCTGCGTTTAGTGTTGCTACGAAGCAATGGAAAGCCGGATTTGTAGAAAATCCATCAGCGACTAGTCGTTCCGGTGTTATTTGAACTTGGTCTTCCATTTTTTCAAACGATGCTAATTCCTTTAACATAAAAAATAAATAAAAAGGGTGTTAAATAG
Organism: Liometoxenus newtonarum; assembly: GCA_030264535.1. Taxonomy (NCBI): domain Eukaryota; kingdom Metazoa; phylum Arthropoda; class Insecta; order Coleoptera; family Staphylinidae; genus Liometoxenus; species Liometoxenus newtonarum. The sequence goes on from JARJEB010023269.1 coordinate 9,306, forward strand.
ACATCAGCGATGAAAAGTTTCCAGGTAGCCATTTAGGACATTTAAGTGGACACGACACTTACATAAATGTCAGGTAACGGGAGAAACACTGACTTGACGCCAAACTACAGGCACAAAAGATTTGTTTCAAGATTCAAACATGCCTCTATAATTATCATGTCCGGACATTTATTTTTTGGAGATTTATTCTAATAAGTGTTCCAATATTATAAATGTCCGGACATTTTTAGACATTAATCATCCGACATTTTTTCAAATAAATGACATTTTAGGACACTTAAATTATAGAATGAAACTGTTTCATGTTTGAATCTTGTAACAACTCACAAACTCGCTTTTCCCCCACCACCGGACATTTATAGAAGTGTCGTGTCCACATAAATGTCCAAAACGAAAACTTTCCATCGGTCATCTCAAGAAATTTTTATAAAAAAAGTAAAAGAGTGATGTCCGTTTGTCTTTTATTTAAAAAAAAATGTCTGCTGCTGTTGACTAAGATCCTAAAATTTCCGCACATTTATTCGGATACAAAAAGGAAATGTCCGGACATTTATCATCTCTAGTCTTAATTGATGAATTCACATGTAACAGTATTAAATCCTTTAATTATATGAACAAACCTTAATCAAGTCATGTATTTGTTGCATGTCTTCTTTCAGTGCTTCGCGAATATTGATAACAAGTCCCTCCATTAAGAACGGAAGAGCTCCAAGTCACAGATTTTATAGCCACCACTCGACCACTGAACACAAACAGTAGTTTTTTTTTTATTTTCACGATCACGATATGAAACTTGCTACGCGGCTTCGGAGCTGCCATCTTCCGACCTGGTGTGAAATCGGTCGGTAAATTGCTGGTGCAATTTATCTGAACGATATCGTGCCAAAGGGCACCTTCTTTTTTGTTTCTGCAACTAATTTCGTCATAGCATTCGTCATAGCAAAAACACTAAGTATCGGAAAGTTGTGCGGTGTCCCGCACCGTATTTTTTTAATAAAAGTTAACCAGAACGCAATAGTCCATTAGTGTAGGGAAAATGGAGCGGAAAATTTCACTCTCAGGCATAATCAGCTGTTTTGGATAAACGCTGTCAATGTCATTTGTATATGAACAGAATGAAAACGCAATAATCCAGTAATGTGATATCTAAACTTCCGAACTACTCAGAGTAGTTAAGAGTGACATATCGAACGCATAAAATTGGTGCAAACGATTGTATCCGATGCAATCACATGATTGCACCGAATCCACCAAATTGGTGCATTCAATCATTGCACCCGGTGCATAAACGATTGCACCCGGTGCAAATACCATCACTGAATAATTTAAAAACAAGTAACGTTCGTGTCCTTGGGAATAATTTAATATGTTCAATATCTTATTTCATTTTCATTCAATAAATACAATCATATACAATAATATAACTTGCATAGATCTTTGATTACCAGCGAACCTTTAAACTGTTACTGGAATAATATCTTCTCTGGTTATCTATACAACGAAAACAAATCCGTTAATCATATACTGTTGATGGCAGAGCAAAACATAATTACAATTATAGCTGTATTGTATATATTAATTAATTAATAACTTGGCTTTCCACATGATTTTTGAATTGTCCTAGAATTTGAATTCGATTTTTTTTTTCGAATTCAAAAAGCTTTCTTTCTTTCTGCCCTTTTGCTGTTAAAAAGTTTACAAAGGCATTTCGAAATTAACATCTAGATGGGCATCACGAGCCATGCTCACAATGTTGGATAACTTAACCGCCAAGCGTGCGGCCTCATCGAGATGGTCAACCGGTAAAATCTTTAAGCCTGAACTGGCAATCAAAACTTTGGCGTCGTCAACGTTGGTACCTTGCAAACGGCATACGATCGGCATTTTCAAATCCAAATCTTTGGCGGCAGCAATTATACCTTCAGCAATTACATCGCATCTACAACAAAACAAACGAAATATGTATAGTGTTAAGGAGCCGCGTGTCACATTTACGAAAAGTGCATGTTAGAAGAGACATACCTCATAATACCACCGAAAATATTGACCAAAATAGCCAAAACTTTGGGATCAGACGTAATAATTTTGAATGCCTCTTTGACGGCTTGAGCTGTAGCACCACCACCGACATCCAAGAAGTTAGCTGGAGAACCGCCATGCAATGAAATAATATCCATGGTGGCCATAGCCAGACCAGCACCATTGACCATGCATCCAATATTACCATCCAGGGCAATGTAGTTAAGGTCAAACTTGGAAGCGGCGATTTCCTTCTCGTCTTCTTGTGTCAAATCTCTCTTAGCGAAAATATCCTTTTGTCTGAATGCCGCATTGTCATCGAAACGGAATTTCGCATCCAAAGAGAAGTCTAAATTTGCGTGCATGAACAACCGTTAGAAACTACAAGTCAACGCAACGAAAAATGTAACTTACAATTATCATCTTGCTCTTCTGCGTAGGGATTGATTTCAATCAAGAGAGCATCCTTCTGGATGAACAAGTCGTACATTTTCAACAACATATCGCCAGTTTGTTCCTTCACCTTGCCAAGACCAACACGCTCGGCAATACTTTCAGCCTGCTCTTTGCTCAAACCTTTGGTAATGTCAATCGGCTCGTACATGATTGCATTGGGATTTTCTGCGGCAACCTCTTCAATGTTTACACCTCCTTGGGATGATGCAATTATAACTGGACCCTGCAACAAATTGTTTTTCAATGAACCAACCGGAAGAGACAAACTATAAATCTTACATTGAACGCACGTTCCATCATAACAGCAAAGTAAAACTCCTTCCTTGGGAATTTCCTTTCAGCAACCATGACTGCATTGCAAATACGTCCCTTTTCGCCAGTCTGCTTGGTGACTAAATACTGGCCTAACATTTTCTCGGAGATTTCCATCGCTTCTTCGGGACTAAAGCAAATAATAATTACAAGTCTATCACACAATTCATCAATTTGAATTTTTACCTGTATACTGGTTTAACACCACCTTTCAGGCCACTCTTAAACGAACCTTTACCACGACCCCCAGCCAATACTTGCGCCTTGAGGATCAAATCTTTAGTCTTCAAACTTTCGGCAATGCTTTTTGCTTCCTCTGGCGTGGTGGCAACCCCAAAGTTGGGCACTTGTATGCCTGCTTCCTTCAGAAGCGTATAACTAATGTGTTCATGCACATTTAGGTTGCGTTGTTGTTGCTGTTGGAGAGTCCATTTGTTGCCAGCAATGCCCAATGTCTAAAATCAAAATTCCAGCATAAATTCGAGCATAAATTTAATTACATAATTTGAGGTTAGAATTAATCAATCTTGTAAATTTAACAAAGGATAGGCCTTAATCGAGTTAATTTGTTTAATTTAAGTAAATATTGAGTCTTCAAATGTAGTATGAATGAATAATCAGTTACGTAATATTTACATTAAATTAGTGCAAAATTCGTGACCAAATTTCGCATTTTCAGGGCGTTATTAATATTTGTTTGAAAATCGATTTTTCCAGTTGTACACAAGCGATTTCGACATTTATCCAATAGGAATAATTGTTATACCGATTTGTACTTGCCTTGGATGCATTTTTGCTAACTAGACTCTCTGCTAAACTTAAACTTCTCAAAAGAGTCGCCATTGTTATGACCGAGTGCCTTCGACGGAACAATTATTTTTGTTTTAGTCGATCGTTCTCTATTCCCTTGCCTTGGTAGTTACGTTACGATGTTACGAATTTTACGATACGTAGATTCGCGTTTTCCACAAGTCGGAGAGTGTGATCGCAAGCAGATCCGTGGTTGGGTGGCAAACGTTAGCACACGCGCTCTCGGCGAAGAAACACTAGTTCAAACCACGTTCAAACCAAAGTTTTCAGAGTAAAGTATCAGTTTGGTAGACTTTTCGAGCTGTAAATAATAAAGAATAAAAATACAATTAACTTTGTCACTGAATATTAAAAAAAACAAAACAAAACAATAAAACCTTTGCATAAGTCAAATGCGCATGCGCTTGTAAAGTGTTTTTGGAATGTCGCAAATTGTTATTCGAATCAAACTCCAAAGTACAAAACTAATAACAAATACACACGACCGAGGCAAATTCAGTCTAATATTATTATTATTGGGATATTAAAATCATTTTTGTTTGACTCAATCTCACAATAGACAGTTCTGTTCTGAATCTTATTTCCTCGTCTTCTCATTGCACGCATGACTAATAATTTCGATTCCATTTTTATGAATTTATCAAATTGCAATTTTGATGAAAATCAACTACGAAGCGATGACAACACAATACATTACGAAATTAAACAATTATTACTTATATAATTATTACTAACCGCCTCTTACCGATTACATTTAATTATCAATATTACATGTGAAAACGCAATAAAAATATTACAAAGGATTTACTATTACACTACTAATTTATTGATTTTGACATTTCCTATACGAATTTTGTCATTCGATTTTACTGTCACTGCATGAAATTCCATAGACTGCATTGCACATTGCACAATGATTGCACAACTCTTTATTTCAAATTGAGTCAGCAGAGCAGGTGACAGGTTTGACCTTTATTTGACCTTCCCAATGAACAGCTGATCAGGATAAAGATGGAGGAAAAAAACGTACCTACTAGCTCAAGCACATCAGATCGGATTCGGATCGGATTCGGCACAACTTGCAAGCGAGTAAATAGCTGATATGCTTTGATAAACTCCCTCTGCACTGAAACTACTCGGAGTAGCTGCTAGGCCGTCTAGTCAATCCTCCAACAAATGACGGCAACGTTGTTTTTCAGAAATTTGTCTATGGAATTATTTTAATAAAGGTTCTGAAACTTCCGATATTAACCGAAAACCGAGTCAATAGTTATTTTAAATGGTCTACGCACATTGTACATATTTTTTGCAAATCTCAAGAAAGTTTATACTGCGTTCGCGGGACACATGCAGGAAGGCGCTTTGAGTGCGCAGTAAATTGTGCGCATCAACCAGTTTCACACGATATTCACACGTTAAACCGTTTTAAAAACACTCGTGAAACTTCGCAACATGAGCACGTTTTTTTGGTCATGTCCAAGAAGTGGAAGGAAGATTTTGGAATTGGAAGAGCAAAAAAACGCAAAACTGCACAAACCAGTTTGGAGTGGAGTAGTGGAAGTTGGTTATTGTTCTGCCATCTTCCCTAAAAGCTAGAATAATGTGTACATTACCTATTGATAACCATAAATAAGGCTAACGAATTATAATTCGACATGAATACATCACAACGCTGATTATTTCTAATATATTTGCAACAATTTCATCGATAATATCCAAATAATATATGGCAAATCAGCGAAAACATTTCCCCACTCTTTCATCTTCCGTTTGCACGATCTCTCGAGATGGTGCTACAAGTATAAACCGGAAGCAAAAAAACGGCCATTCCGTCTTCCAGAAGCAGGGGGACGAGACCAAAAAACGAACCCCATGAAATGAAATCGTTCATAATTTGATTAAATTCAAATTTGACATTGAACTGATTGACAACTGCGCGACACTGAAGCTGCGTGCAACAGGCTTACCAATAGCATCAATCAATTCATATTTGACGCGCATTTGTGGGTGGAGCAGTTAATGAATGCGTTCGCCGAACGTAGTATAAGCTGCATTTCTTTGTAGGTAACTTTTCTGACGAGTTAAAGTGAAAGCAAAGAAACGGTTCGTGAAACTGATGGTGCACGTGATCGTTTTCAGAATATTAAGTACTTACTTTTCAAGTCAAACATATAAAATTTGCCCTTCAATATTCAGCAACTTCTCACCTGGATTGGAAAAATCCATATTTTTCTTGCACAAAAACGAAAGGCAGAAATGGTAATCTCAAATTTTAACGCGTGAAATCTGGAGGGAAAACTACGCATTCTAGTCAGAAAGTCACAACTGCGCATGCATTCACTTTTCTAACTGTCTCTGCCGAGGGTTAGAAAAGT
>JARJEB010023270.1:0-11496 GCA_030264535.1 Liometoxenus newtonarum
TATTTATTAACTATAATACACAATGGGCGAGATATCTCTGCCATGTTTGCAAAAAATCATACGATAATGTACTTTGATTAATAAATATTAAAAATTTGACATAAACTTCAAATATACAGTGTCAGAGTTGTATTTTTATGTCTGTATAAACTGGGTTTGTGTTTGAACCAATCAGATGCATGGAAATTGTTTCTCTTCTATTCCCAATGCTTTATTCTTATTTGGAATGGAGTATAGTTATAAACAAATCAATATTTTGACAGCCAATCTTTACCGGCACACCCACCCACACACACACACACACACACACACACACACACACACACACACACACACTTACGGAAACTAAGAACATTTGAAGGTTCTAAAAATAAATTATTGGAATTTGATTTCGAAATCTGAATTCTGAAATATCTGGAAGATTCTTGTTTGTCCTCACAAGATCCGTCATGTTTTGATTTTTTATTCACTTTTTAAAACCGAATCTCGGACCATTTACATGTTCTGATTATTTTCTATTATTATACTTCTATTATGATATGAGTTCGAATTGAAGTTTAAGAATTTTATTGGATTTTTTTAGCTAAAGCCTTGGATTGCTATTCGTGCAGTGGGAATAAAGCTGATAAAAACGATCCATGTAATAATCATGCGTTCGACGCCGGCAAAGTTCAAGTGGAAACATGTCGCAATGCCGATCGTTTTATGTGCATTACTCTTGAAAATTGTAAGTATTGAAACTTCTTTGTTAAATTGTTACAGATACGTGTCGCTTAAAGCGATTAAAATTAAATATACTTGCTTGTGTAGGTAGGTATAATATATATGTCCAGAGATGATTTATGTCCTGGACATTTATTTTTTGGACATTTATTCCAATAAGTGCTCGAATAAATGTCCGGACATATTAGGATACAAATTTATGACATTTTATAGAACACTTAAATGGACATCACTCTTTCACTTGTTTTCATAAAAATTTCCACATTGTTGAATAAAACTTTGGCATGGGCTTTGTGCCTATATTTTGGCGCCAAATTTGCCTTCCTTCCTCCACCAGATATTTGTGGACATTTATGAAAGTGCCGTGTCCACTTAAATGTCCTAATGTCTTAAATGAAAACTTTCCACCCCTCATCTTTATATATTTTTACTCAATTTTTGAAAAATATTATTTTTATATTCTGCGAAATAGCAGCAAATAATTTTGGTGAATTTTCATGATAGTTTCTAAATCGTTTTACATGTAACAAAATTAAAACAATTATACAATTTTTCAACAGTGAAACAAATCTTAATCAGAAAAATTTTACAGAGATAAGTTTCATCGCGATAGGTTTTATCCTTCTGCCAGAATTTTGTTCACCCCCATACACTAATTAGTAGTGCTTACTAAAAATTTTTTTCGAATTTTCTTTCATCTGCAAAGTTCAACATTTATGCATATTTACAGCTGCAAGAATTGTCCGAAGATGTGAAGCAAGACATGATGAAATAGATCCATGTCCGATCTACGGTCATCAATGGGACAATTGCACAAAATGTTATACCGATCGTTGCAATTCTTCTAGTTTAATTTTACCATCATCACTCTTGAAATTCCTAAGTTTAATGACAGTTATTGTAATTTGCTTAAGTAAACGTTACACCTAAGACCTGTGTACACCAATGGAAATGTAAACACATTTATATTTATTTTATTTCGAAAGATAATGCATGTTAAATAAATATTCATAAACATGTTCGCATAAATAAGTAATGTTAAAACTCCAACAAGCTCTATCACTATATAGATGCTAGATTCATTAAGGCAACAACTCTTAACACTGTAACATTTCTTAAAGTTTTTACATTTTCTCTTAAAATTTAAAACTTTAAAATATACAATTTTAAAAGAAGATAAATACAAAACTCACAATGAAGGCAATATTTTTATTTGGAATATTAATTTGTTTAATCAATATAACAAAAGGTAAAGTGACAACAATAAGGAGCTTTATTGAAGAATTTTATATAATTTAATTGCACATATTATTGTAGGATTGGTATGTTACAAGTGCTCCGGTGGGGGTGACAGTTTTTGTAATGATTCACCGAATTTATCGTACATGACACGCATGTTATGTGAACCAAATGAAGTATGTCTAAAGATTTCCACAGGTAAATATTGAAAACATTTCAATAATTGATCCCAATTTACTAACGTAAAATTAGAAGGGACTCTACTTTATGAAACCAAACCAAACCAAACCAAACCAAACCAAACCAATCATGTCAATAACTGAACTCAATTTACTAACTTCAATTTGGAAGGGACTCTACTTTATGAAATTTAATGAAAAGTGAGGCCAAGTGAGATAGAAAGATGATGTGACGTTCGTATTTAGTATCATTAGCTGCGTTCTTTTCCAGAGAGTCTCCCTGAAGTACTATTAATTTCAAGTCAAATGTTCAGTGAGACTCAATTTTGCTGAGTTTCTTTCAGTTCGAAGGGTGAAAAGAACGCAATAATGGTCACAAACTGACATAGACACACATGTCATCAAATGAGTCTGACTGAAAGAGTCAGCGCAGAGAGTTTAATATGGAATAGAGGGGTCACTAAAAATAATCCATGCATTTTTAAATAGACATTAACGAACCATACGGGTATCTTATTAATTAACAAATGCCAGCTACATCAATCACATTCTTGTCATTAGTAGGGCAAATTTAATATGTATAAAATGAGTAAGAGGGCGCTGGCATCAGAAACACATGTATTTTGGTGACTAATATGGCGTCGACAAAATTCCAACATTTGACGTTAATAAGCACTGTATTACATTCAACTATATACGAACTGGAATGGCCCTGCCAATGTGCGCGGTGCACTAAATTTGTGTCACAGGCAACAGAATGAGAGAGTACAATGATTGGTGGCTCAACTTTGCAGTTTCGCACGCCGGCCGAATGAATGCGAGAGGAAAATATTGGTAGTGCAAGTCTCCCTCTCTTAGACGTTGAATAAATGGACGATAGCGGGTTGCCTAAAAATGAGTTTGCCTCACTTTCACTCCATTGCGGGTCCATTCCAGTTACATGAGATATGTTTGTAGTTCAATGTGTATTACATATTAAACTCTTGAGGCAACGTCAAAATGTCAAAACTGACCATCACTAACATATTTTAAGATCAAGATTGCAGCCCCATTCACGGCTAAATCTGAAGCTTGGTAAGGGATATAAAATGAATTTAAAACCGTACCGCCATATGGCGTCACAACTGCTGCGTTGCATGTCTCTTCGTAGGGTTCCAGCCACATAGAAGGCAACGGCAGTTAAAAATATCTGATTTGGCTGGGAGGCATTATATCTTCATTTCACTCCACCACCACACATTATTTTGGACTACTGCGTGTTCAGTTCCAGTTATGGAGTTTGCCTCCCGGACAAATGACATTGACAGGGTCCTTAACTGCTCTAATGATAGCTAACCATACAAGTTACTCTTGCCTCACTTCACTTTGCTATCAAGGGGAATCCATTCCAGTTACCCTACAGTCCCTAGTTAAATAAGTATATCTACAATTCATTTGAATTTTCAATTGTGATGTTATTGGTTAATGGGTTTAGATTATCACGTACAAAGAAAATGTGGTCAGCGTTCAATTTGTACAACTCAAATCAATAACGATTGGAAAAGGTGCGAAGTTTGCGAAGAAGATTTATGCAATAGTGCGCCAGCACATGATAAGAAGAAATTTTTGGCAGGAATGTTAGTATCGTATGTCATTGTACGTAACGTTGGGGTCCACATGTAGAGAATATAGATCACAAAATGTTTCAGTTCAATATAAAACCAAAGCGAAACATATTCGCACAAATATTTGAACACCACTTATGCACATTCGAGATATACCTATATAGTTTAGATAAAAAGTCAACGTATATGAGTTTTAGATATAATTTTACATTTCATGATGTGTTTCTATGTAAAATGAATAGTTCTGGATAGGTTTCGAACTGTTTGAACTTTGAAATCCTATTATAATTTTCATTATAATTTACAAGATCGAATAATTTATCTGTATAAAATGTTAAAGTTATAAATTCAAAGAATTTTACAAGAAAATATTGTTTTCTTAGGTTTGATATTCTTTATGCTCTATCGACACGAGGCAAGATCGACTTTTTTTGTAGAAAGATCTTATCTAATCACACGTGTTTTTCGTCTGCTTAGAATGATTCAAAAGTAAAATATGCCCAACAGAATATACTGTTTACTATTCCTATAAGATTTCCTATTCCTATAAGTCGACAAATATTACCTGCTACAAAGTTAAAAAGGTCTAAAATTAAGTGACGAATAATTTTTATAAAATATTGCGTTCTGGAAAAAAGTGACCTGTATTTCTCACACTCCAATTGAAATTGTTCAAATAAAGTTATAATTAACACAATACATGAGTCATTAACACATATCTGTTTACAGTTTCATAAATTATATTACACACAAACAAATATTTGCTTTTACTCATCATTGCGACAAAATTTCGTTTTATATAATATACTGGGTGGTTGGTTGTACATCCGTACATATCTAAAACTCAAACTAGCATAAAGCAGTTTATATGGAATATATTTGGAGGTATGATATTACAATAATGATAACGATTGGATTTTATCATCCAAATTTATAACGTGTTTACGGGTAAAATCCATTTCCAAAATACGATAATTCCAACTTTCGACAACTTTTGATTAGGTAAATAGATTTAAATGAATATGAAGAGATAATAAAAAATAATTTAAACTTTCAAGAAATTTATTTCATTATTACAATACACAAAATTAATATATTTAATTAATTATAAAACAAATTTGTTTTTACTGTTGGAATTAATTTGAATTAATTATCCATTAATTTTATTAGTAAATAAGAATTATTAATAATTATTGTGCTTGTAATTATGTTCGTATAAGTTCTTAACGAACGTATTTCAATAGCATAGCTACAGCGGCTGTAATTGCCAAAGATGACAGGACACTGCTTCCAGTATTACATTTATCTTCATCATCACAGGTGGAGCACTTTTTGGCCTCCTTGGCTGGCCCTGAGGCTTCGCAATAGTTACTAGCTCCACATCCACGCCACCAATATTCTATAAATTTAGAAGAGTGTTTATAAATAATTTGAAAATGTAATACGAATTAAAATTACCATTTTCATCATCGCCGTAGATGTAACATTTCTCACCGCTTGTACAATTTTGGGTATTTGTCTTGTCCTCTTCGACTGATGTGCAGTTATCGCATTTGTAGCATACAAGGTCTGTACAAATCGCAACACAACAAAAAAAAAACAATTAATAATCTAAATTGGTTTAGTAACAATAAATTTATATACCAGCACAGACGGAAACAGCGCAAAGAGCGAAAAATGTGATGGTAAATTTGAACAATGCCATTTTATAAAATGTTTGATAAATATTTTCAACCCGAACAAATGTATGTCACTTGCAAACCAGCAAACACATTGATTCGAACTTTTGAATGCGCGCTTTATATAGGTTTCCGAGGAAAGGTGAGATAAAATGTTTATTTAATCGATAAGAAAAATTTATTATATTGTAGAGAGTATATTTTAGGACATGATAAGCTAAATTCTAGATAAATTTATCGATCAACATCACGAGGTTATCTCTTTTTTTTCCTTTTTTAGCTTGTCTTATTGTACTGTATTGAATGCAATAACTGAAAGTAAGTATTTTTCCGTATGGCTTTCACAATTGTTACTGTTTTAAATATAGATTATGATGAACTACACTATAAAAACTGTTTAATTTGAACAGAGAAACACTTACCAGCACTTCCAAGATGAACAAGCGCCATCAAGGCAACTGCAACGACGCAGATTTGAATGATCTTAGCCATGATATGAATTTAGGTTGAAGAATAGTTTGATATTTAGTTCAAACTGCACTATTGCTTTTTGCAACGAAATTATCGAATTGTATTGAGCTGGCAAATGCCATCCATTTATATACCATGTGTCTACCGCCCCATTCGATTTAGATAGATTATCAGACCAAAGATTGATAAAAAATGAGTTATCACTGTAAGTACTTGTCATAATGTAGATATATATTATGCTAGTATCATGAACACATTTAACACTATTTTTTTTCATAAAAGTTTCTATTACCTTGTTTCTATTATACATGAAAAACTGAGTAAGAAAGTCCAATACAAAAAAGTTCAGGGAAGCACTGTTTTTAAACGGGAAGCAATTTAAGTTGACCAATCAGAGAGCTTTCCCACGTTCAAAAACCACTTGTTTCAGGAACTCAGTGGTTGCTATGACATATTATTGACCGGGCCATAATTTCTTTGGTCGACTGTAAATAATTTAGGTAATGTAGGTTATCGGTCATCCGTCAGTCAGAATTCCAGTCGTCTTAATAAATCGTTATAAATTCGTAAATAGCAACCACTGAGTTCCTGAAACAGGTGATTTTTGAACATTGGAGAGCTCTCTGATTGGTCAACTTACATTGCTTCCCGTCTAAAAACGGTGCTTCTCTGAACATTTTGGTATTGGACTATCTTACTCAGTTTTTCATGTAGAATCTGGAATTCCTCTTTGGACCTCGAGTTAGAAGACACCCTGTATATTTGAAAAATTACGCAGGTGGTCTATCCCGAAGACAATAGAAATTGATGTGACAAACAATATAACTTTTTTAAACCTTGCATCGGATGAATTAATTGCCAGATTCAAACATGAATAAAATGTAGAATTATAATTATTTTTTGTTGCCTAAGTTCTCACTTCTTGCCACAAACATACTTACTAATTATCATTCGAAAAGAAAATGGTAAGCGGAGGGATATCATATTTGAATGGGTTATATACAAATAAACATAAGAAAGTCATTTTCACTACTTAATTCCTATAATAATTTAAACGAATAAGGGAATAAGCTATGGAGAATGAAAAAAAAATTTAATAAGCATGTGACACACGTTTCAGAGATTAGATTAATAAATACTATACCGTGCGTTTATTTTACCGTCGAACATGGCATGTGCTATGTTCACAGCTAAAATAAAGGAGTCAAACTCATGGCAGTGTGCTAAAGGCATAACGACAGGAGGGAGAAAGTCGGGATGTGGGAAGGATGACGACACACCACGGTGACAAGTCAGTACATCAGTGTGAGAGCTATTTTGATGATTATTGGAAACCGTGTTGCAATCCCGATTCGAGTTGTGTGAATTATGTAAAAGACCTAACGCTTGAAAAAGAAGTTGACGATTGATGAATGTCAAATATGACGAATAGTAACGAATAGGAACGACATGATCATAACAATTTATTACTTTAATCGTGCATCGCCACTACTTTGAGTTTTACTTGCTTATTTCAGCTGCGAACATTGCTTACGCTACATGCTATGTTCGATGGTAAAATAAACGTTCTGTATATAAATATGGCTAAAAATATCTAATATGCGTCAAATAGTTTCACAACAATTTTTGTTGAAACGTTGAATTTATTGAAATATTGCAAAATTAATAATTTTACGGTGACTCAATTACAATGACATAAAAATCCTTTATCGTTTATAGATTTATATCTAATATCTGATATTGTAATTAAGAATTAAATGTCATTGTTGGACTTTCCAAAAAACCTTGAACTATTTCTGCAATTACTCATAAAAGTTATTATTCAACGTAGAATCCTAAAACAATGTACGCATTGTAATTCCAACATGTCTTCTAATAAACGCGATCCCTGGGAGAGTAAAGGACGGTTTATGATTGACATAAAATATTAACATAACTATATTCATATATAACATAAATAGTTCAAGTATTTGAATTGCCATAAAAGTCAAAAGTATTCTTATAAGAAGAACACTGCTACTAATTCCACCTTCGATAACATCAGTGATCTTCAATGACCTTATCACGACTCCAATCTAAGTAACCCGACTGTTACGATCAGTTTTCAGTTTTTCTGCTGTTATGTGACAATTAAGTAAAAACTTTAGTACGGGTAATTCATGAGGAGCTAGATTTTTACAACCGCTGCTAGAGTGGTAGCCATATCTTATTATTATTTGACATTTTTATTTAAAATTGTTTGTTTCGCCAGGAACAAAAACATGGCGTAGGCAGGGTGGGGCGAGTGGGGCGGTTGTCCCCCCTGGCGATAAGCTATTACGGTAATTTTGCGTTTTCTATTTGTTTTTTAATATCGGTGGAGTGATTTTTTTGTTATTCTCCTTGTTAGGACATTAATTATCAGACATGTTTTCAAATTAATGAAATTTTAGGACACTTAAACGGACATCACCATTTCGGTCTTTTTTTCATAAAAAATTCAAAATTGTAGAATGTAATTTTTTCATGTTCCAATCTTGAAACTAACTCACAAAATTGCTCACAATGTTTTATTTTTAAGGCTAATTTGTGAATTAGCGTTTCTCTCACCACCGGACATTTATGAAAGCGTCCTGACCTCTTAAATGTCCTATGTCCAAAATCGCTCATGCTATAAATAAAACATAAATTATTCTATATTTAGTATTTACCCTAGGCAACCCAAAAAACAAGATTTCAAAAACATGTCATTGCTTGGAAGAATTGAAAAAAAGAAGGTAAATTTTACTTTTTCCTTTGATTACAGTGCTTATAATATTCCTGAGCAATATTTAACAAAAAAACTCAAATTAATAATTGCTATATTGTTTATTAATTATTGGCTAAACATGTATTAATATTGGTAGATACTATTTTATAACAAAATGAATTAACTAATTAGGAAATACATACAAGCCTAAATTCCTAATTTTCACTAGTTTGCACTAAGTGAAAATAACATTATAGCTGTAGCTTTAAGAATAAGACCCGAAGCTTAATGAACTACGTCAGTCAGCGCTCAGTGGGGCACTTTTACATTACGGTAAAAGCGCGCCATTTACGCCAAGTTGCGACTAGAAAGCCTTCAATACGTTGATCAGAAGCAAGGCAATAACGCACATCTTAGATACGCCAATGAATGAAGAAGTATTACATCCATCGGTTTCGCATAAAGTGCAGTGAATCACGTTCATATTGTTCTTGTTTTGCATTTCATACACCTTCTTGCAAACGTCCAAATGATTTAGAGAATCTTTTGGAAGTTGACATCCGCGTAGTATTACCTCTTTGCCCTCGGCTGCAATAAAAAAAATAATGAATTTTATTTTAATTTGTAGATACAAATTTACGCATTTTGCTTTGGAAATGCAAATGTCAATAGTTGAAGAATCGGGCAAAGTGTAGTAGTTCGCCGTTATACGCTAATACGTATCGATTTTGAAAGGGTTCCAAATTGCATTGACTTATATACAGGGAGTTAATTTTACCGACGAACATAGCATGTAGCGTACGCAATGTTCGCAGTTAAAACAAACGAGTCAAACTCATGGCAGTAGCGATACAGGATGAAATAATTAATTTTTATAATCATGTCGTTCTGTCAGTTGTCAATTTTGTTCCTTCTCATATCATATTGGAATTGATTATTCACAAATTGTTCATCAATCGTTAACTTCTTTCTCACACAACTCGAAACTCGATTCAACACGGTTTCCAATAATCATCAAAATTGCTTTCACACTGATGCACTGACTTGTCATCGTGGTGTGTCCTCGTCCGTCCCACATCCGTACCTTCTCACCGGAGGAATCCCCACTGTCATGAATGAGTTTGACTCGTTTATTTTAGCTGCGAACATAGCGCACAGGGCGTATCTGAGGGGGGGTTTTGGGGGTCCGAACCCCCTCCGAAATAAAGAAATCGGGAAAGAAATAAAACGCGCGAGATAAAACCCTGCGCGGGAAAAGCAGAGAAATATTCAACTATAATTATAATTTGTATTTTTTAAATGTTAATGTTAAATATGTTACTTAAAGTTCAACCTCTTTATTTTTCATTAAAAAAATATTCGAAAATAATAGTTACTTCTTTTTTACAAACCCTTAAAAAATCCCCCCCCACTAAAATTATGCCGAGATACGGCCTGATAGCGCATGCTATGTTCAACGGTAAAATAAACGCACGGTATTTATTAGTTGATTCACACAGAGTATGCGATGTCATTGTAAGTTTGACGACCTTTAGAATAACAAACTGGTACATTACAACTGACCTTTAACAACTTGCTTCAGGCAGCTCAATGGAATTGCTTGTTCGGTAATTTCAACTTCGAAGATCTTGCGGAAGTCTCGATTTAAGGTACTTGCGTATTCACTGGTCTTCCTTAATCCATCCGAATCGCATTTCTCCTTTTCCATGTACTTTTCAGGATTTACACAATCTGGATTTTCAGCAGAATTGCAACTGTAGCATTCGATGCAATCAACTAAAAATGTGCATTCAATTTTTAGTACAATATAAAAGAAAATCATATAATTAGGCAGTATAATGAATTTAGTAAAAACTTATATTTAAATTTTTAATAGTTTTGCTGCCAAATTGATAAAACTTACTTGATTTAATAGTTAACATTAAACACAAACTAAACACTACGATTTTCGACATTGTAAAATGTAGTATTATTCGCAGTTGATACTTTTTGGAGTAGGGTATAAGCAAACTATGCGATGCGAGCGTCGGTTTTGCGTCGTGTGTGACTACGATTAGATGGGATCAAGTTTCGTGGAAGCGCGACGCGGACTTTAATACAACCGACGCTAAACGGGAATCCTGGAAGCGCACTAGTACGATGGTGCGTCTTTTACGAATGTGTGTTGTACAGGTTGAGTGAAGAGTGTAGACAGTGTTTAGATGTAGTTGTTGTGAAGCGAATTCGCATGCTACGAATCGCGGAGCGCGAATCTTGCAACGACGCCAAGCTTTCTGGCGCCTAGCCTCACCACTAGAATTTCTATAACGACGAGACACTTTGCTTGTTTTGAGGGGTGAGCGTTTTTTTTCTTCCCCAAGATGTTGATATGATCCATTTATATTGTGTCTAAATATACACTAGAAAATAGTAAAAACATAAAAGCGCAATGTGAAAAAATCAAATAATGCCTCTAAAGTGAAATGGGGGAAATAGACACAGTAGTAAAGATAGTTTCCACTTGAATTCTACAATTTTTCATATATAAAGTACTTTTATCTCCGAACGTGGTATAAGTGATACATTACATTCACTGTTGCATGCTGTATAAGTGTAGCTCTATGGCGCCTCCGATACTCATAATAATTTATACTCCTAGGAGCATAAAGTGATTCGGTTTATACTCGTAGGAGCATAAAGTGATTTGGGACCAATCGGCGTGCAGTACGCAGTGGAGCAATTCATGCAACCCAACTCGCGTAAGGGTAACGGACCAATCGGCGTGCAGTACGCAGTAGAGCAGTCCTATGCAACTCAACTGGCGTAGCGGTAAGAAACGTCAAATGCCATAACCTCGATATTGTTCATTTATTATTACAATTTTGATTAAATTA